>PVJS01043714.1:0-16959 GCA_004027185.1 Glis glis | reverse complement strand
CCCTCCCTCCCTCCCTTCCTTCCTTCCTTCCTTCCTTCCTTCCTTCCCTCCTTCTTCCTTCTTTCATTTTTACTTGAAATAGTACTGTTGGAAGAGAATTTTTTTTGTGTGGTACCGGGGATTGAACCCAGGAACATTCTACCTCTGAGCTACGCCCCCAGCCCTATTTTTTATTCTTTATTTTGAAACAGGGTCTCACTAAGTTGCAGAGGGCCTCACTAAGTAGCTGAGGCTGGCTGCGAACCCAGATCCTCCGGTCTCAGCCTCCCAAGTACTGGGATTACAGGTGTGTGCCACCATACCTGGCTCTGTTGGAAGAGAATTTTTAAGCCTCCCTTTCCATCATATTTCTTGGTAGAACTTAGAAGCAAGAGGCAATAATTTATTTATTTATTTATTTATTTATTTATTTATTTGCATTAGAGGTTGAACCCAGAGACATTCTACATCCAAGCTACACCCCTAGCCCTTTTAATATTTTGTTTTTTTTTATTTGTTTGTTTTGGCGGTACTGGGGATTGAACCCAGGGGCATTCTACCTCCAAGCTACCCCCTCAACCCTACTTTTTTTATTCTTTATTTTGAAACAGGGTCTGGCTTGGTTTCTGAGAGTCTCACTACATTGCTGAGGCTGTCCTCGAACCTGTGATCCTTCAGTCTCAGCCTCCCAAGTACTGGGATTACCGGCGTGCACCACCATGCCTGGCTTATTTTTTTATAATATTCTTTTATTGGTGCATTGTAATCGGATATCACAATGAAGTTCACAGTGACAGGGACAGACATGCACACGGCGCTTGGTGGGCTCCCCCTACCCCACCCCATTTTCTCCCCTTTCTTCTACATGACACTGAGATTGGCATTGACAATTTTGTGTACGGACATAGTGTCCAGGGAACTGTTTCCTTCCTCAACTGTCCCTTCCCCTAGACCCCCTCCATCTCTCCGCTACAGTTTCTCCTCCTTCATCTGGAGCCCCTCTGGTCTCCCCATGACTCCCCAGCTTCCGCATAGGAGAGAAAACATATATCCCTTCGCTTTCTGTCACTGGCTAATCTCAATTCACTTAATGTTCTCCAGGTCCTTCCATTTTCCTGCAAATGACATAATTTTGTTCTTCCTCATGGCTGAGTAGAATTCCATTGAGTGTATGTCCCATAATGTGGTAATCCATTCTTCTATTGATGGACCCTAGGCTGGTTCCATGGTTTGGCTATTGATTAACACACATTAAAAAAAAAACCCTCTGATACCCTCTGTGGGGCTTTCTTATGTGTCTGCTCCCAGGGCCGACCTGGAGTCTCTCTTGAAGACCGTGACCACGTGCAGGCTGACACGTGCGGGTGCCATGCTTCAAGGGTTGTGTGGGGGCCCTAAGGAAGCTCATCCTTACTTACTTATTTATTTATTTATTTATTTATTTATTTATTGGCGATACCAGGGATTGAACCCAGGGGCATTCTACCTCCAAGCTACACCCCCAGCCCTATTTTTATTCTTTATTTTGAAACGGGGTCTCGCTAAGTTGCGGAGGGCCTCCCTAAGTACCTGAGGCTGGCCGCGAACCCGGATCCTCCTGTCTCAGCCTCCCAAGTACTGGGATGACAAGCGTGCGCCACCGCACCCGGTTGAAGCTCACCTTTAATTTGCCCGGCTACATAAACTAGCTGTCATCTGCCCTTGCCTGGTGTCCCCTCACCGTGGACACAGGATTCACTGTCTGCCTCTGCACCACTGAATGCTATTAGAACTCCTGATGCGCCGGGGCCTCCCGAGACGCTGAGGCCAGGACGCGGCTTCTGAATGAGGCCTCTGTGTGCCCTGCTCACATGCCCAGCCCTCGTCCCTCCCTTCACCGAGGGATCGACAAGAAGTTCACGTGGCCTGTGTCTGGTGGACATTCGCATCATATGGCCCACTATTCTGAACACACAGAGGCCCGTGACACAGACTCTCGTCTTTCTACCATACAGATCCTGGAACTGTTGGATTGTTCCTGAACCTTAGGCTTTGGAATAGCTGAGATTCTCTTCTCTCTCTCTCTCTCTCTCTCTCTCTCTCTCTTTCTCTCTTTCTCTCTTTCTCTCTCTCTCTCTCTCTCTCTCTCATACTGGGAATTGAACCCAGGGACATTCTACCTCTGAGCTACACCCCCAGCCCTATTTGCTTTTATTTCTTATTTTGAAAAAGGATCTCATTAAGTTGCTGAGGGTCTCGCTAAGTTGCCAAGGCCAGCCTCGAACCTGCGATCCACCTATCTCAGCCTCCCAAGCACTGGGATGACAGGCATGCACACCACGCCCGGCTGAGGCTGCTTGTCTTGCTTCTCATTTTGGTTAGAAAGTTCACACTCAGTTGTCTTCAAGCTATACCGCTTGTGATCTAAGATTCACGAGAGTGGATACACAGCGTTGCTGACTGGTTCCCACTCTGCCCTCCGCCGCTTGTCTCTGCTCCGTGTCTCGCATGCCTGGGAGGTAGGACAGAGGGTGCGACTGTCGTAGCACCCTGGCACGTCCCTGCTTTCAGCCAAGGAATCAGTCATAGCAGGGAAGGGTAGGTCCCTACATCAGACTTGCTACGTGTGTTGTGCATGGGGGGATAAAAATCTTTGCCCTACATTCCTGTAACTTGTGTTTTCATTCTGTCTTTGATTTCACAGTTGACCATGAATGATTTCAGTGTACACAGGATTATTGGACGAGGCGGATTTGGGGAAGTGTACGGCTGCAGGAAAGCAGACACGGGAAAAATGTGAGCTGTCTTCATTGATTTTACCAAAATGATTCAGAGAAGTTTGACTGCAGCCAAAGGGAATCTCTGTAGAAATCTGGAAACTCGTGGTCTCGTCCCTGAAGTAATTAACTGCAGAAAGAAATAGGCCGCATCTTGCTAAATATTGTGAATGTGAACAAGGAGCCCGGGCCTTCCCTGTCCTAGGGCTCGGGAAGTTCAAGGGTGACCTTGTGTGGAGTGCCGCCCTGGTCAAGACTGTGAGCTGAGAGCTGGGGGTCCCTGACAACCAGGGCCTGGGACATTCCGCACCCGGGTTGTACTTCCAGGGCTTTGTGCTTTACAAAAGGGAGACATTCACTTCTTTTTTTTTTTTTTTTGAGGTACCAGGGATTGAACCCAGGGGCGTTCTACCTCCGTGCTACGCTCCCAGCCCTATTTTTTTATGCTTTATTTTGAAACCGGGTCTCATGAAGTTGCGGAGGGCCTCGCTAGGTAGCATTCACTTCTAAATAAAGACCAACTGCTAGTCTTTTTTTTTTCTTTTAATTATTAAAGGTGAACTTATTTCTGAAAGCAAAAAAGAACGGCAAATGTGCTTTGATGGACCCAGGACCAGGAGCCCGAGGAGGCGGCGGCTCCTTGGAGCAGGGGGCAGACAGTCCCTGAGTCGGGGTGAGAGGGGTTCTGGAGGTCACCTAAGGCAGCGCCCCTCCCCTGTGGCCCCAGCGCGGCCTCAGCTGCCCCCGGCCCTGCCCGGCACCTCCTGGGACCGACACTGGCAGCTCTGCCAAGCCCTTTCGGCCCCCAGGCAGGCTTGGCAGTCGCCATGCTTTTCATTATCTGGGGACTGAAATCTTCCTTCACTAGTTGGGGCCCCTGGTCACCTGCTGCTTTGAGGCCCTGTGCAGCGTGACCACAGGCCGGGGTGGTGCGGAGACAGCAAAGCCTGGTGCCCCGGGTGAGGGCCCAGGTGTGACTGCAGCGAGCACAGGGTCAGCTTTGGCCCCATGTCCTGGACACAGCTGGTGCCCCCCAGTGCCTTCGGGTCCTGGTGTGTAAAAAAGGGAAGTAAAACTACCCTGTTGAGAGGATTAAATGAGATAGGACCTTGCGGAGCTTTGGAAATGGCCTGACCCATGGTAAGTACTAGTGAATAAGAGGAGACTTGGACATAGGCTCTTCTGTAGCCCTGGGCTCTTCCTCATGGAAAAGCCTAGAATCCCACTACTTGGGAGGCTGAGACAGGAGAATCGCAGGTTCAAGGCCAGCCTCAGCAACTTAGCGAGACCCTGTTTCCAAATAAAAATTAAAATAGGTCTGGGGATGTAGCTCAGAGATAGAATGCCTCTGGGTTCAATCCCCAGTGCCAAAAAAAAAAAGTTATTTTTTATTCCCTCCCATCCCAGTGGAGGGATCTTAGTGGATATATTTGTCTTACTTCTTGCTACATTTCTTTCCATTTTATTAGTTTTGTTTCATTATCGAAGCTTGTCAAGGTATTTCGAATATCTAATTTGTCACATAATGTTGTAGAAGTAAAGAATACCTCTTTATCTCTTTATACAAAATTATTTCAACAAACACTCAGAAAACACTATTACAGGGCGGGGCGAGGATCCTCTCTGCTGTGTAGATCAGGCGCAGGCAGCTGTCAGGGCACAGAGCTGGAAAGCGGCCCGGCTTCAGCTCCTAGGAAGCCTGGTGTGTTCTCCGCAGAGCCCAGGCTGCCGGGTGCACGGCGCTGTCTACCCATCGGGGGCCCGCCACTTTCACCCCACGGAGCCCGAGCCGGTGGCGGTGGGATGAGTCCCTTCCAGAGGCCCAGGAGGGCCCTAGCTCACCCCGGGGCCCGGGCTGGGCCTGCAGCCTGCAACTGAGGCGTTCCATAAGTGGTGTGAGGCATTTGAAAAATTCCTGATCATAAAAGTGAAATATTTAAAGAACACACCACTCCAGATGGTCTCAACATTTCCTCCCATCATTAAGCAAACTGGTGTCCGTTGACTCATTATGAGAACTCCTGGAAAATTAGATAAAATGATCAAATTTGCCGGGCGTGGTGGCGCACGCTTGTAATCCCAGTACTTTGGGAGGCGTAGACCAGAGGATCCGGGTTCGCGGCCAGCCTCAGTTCTCTCTCTCTCTCTCTCTCTCTCTCTCTACTTAGTGAGGCCCTCCGCAACTTCGTGAGACCCGGTTTCAAAATAAAGTATAAAAAATAGGGCCGGGGGTGTAGCGCGGAGGTAGAATGCCCCTGGGTTCAATCCCCGGTACCGCAAAAAAAAAAAAGATCAAATTTGCACATTCATCTCTCTGTCTATATGTGACTCAACCATGCTAAGTTTTGATTAAGTGGATTTTCCGCGTCCCACCCCACTTAAGACTACTTCTGTCTGAGCTATATGAATTCCATCAACTGCAAACTTACAGATGCACACGTAGAATTTTTAGGCCTCAGCCGGGCATGGTGGCGCATGCTTGTAATCCCAGTACTTGGGAGGCTGAGACAGGAGGATCTCAGGTTCGCGGCCAGCCTCAGCTACTTAGGCCCTCCGCAACTTAGTGAGACCCTGTTTCAAAATAAAGAATAAAAAATAGGGCTGGGGGTGTAGCTCGGAGGTAGAATGCCCCTGGGTTCAACCTCAGGACTGCAAAAAAAAAGAATTTTCAGGCCTCGAGATGTGTGCAAGGGCCTCACAAATGTTCTTTTTAGTTTTCTGTCGTCCTGTTGAAAACACCTTCTGTGTGTTCACCTGTGATTGTAGAAGATGCTGGACTGCTCGTCTATGTTTTCTTTACGTCGGTCCTTCCAAGTTCTTGAAAATCTTAAGTTGTCAAGTGGTGGTCTCCCCAACTAACTTTCACCAATGATATGCGAGTCTTATTTTTATTATTCAAATATCAGAATAAATATTAAGATTTAAAAAAATCCATTTAGAGTCCTGTGTTCTCTACACTTCTACACTATTATCAAAACTTGGCCCCTGATGATTTCAGAGTTCTTACCTGGTCATAGGATACGTACACCTCCTGTTCCTAATATTCGACAGGAGCAAGACACAAAGTTTATTCATATTTATCTACTTTATATTTTATTTAACTGGAACTTTAATCCATACAGTCATAGAAATATCTTAAGGTTTTTTTTTTTTTGGTAGTACTGGGGATTGAATCCAGGGGCATTCTACCTCCAAGCTACTCCCCCAGCCCTTTTTACTTTTTATTTTTTGTTTTGAAATAGGGTCTCATTAGGTTGCTGAGAGTCTCACTATGTTGCTGAAACCATCCTCGAATATGCGGTCCTCCTGTCTTAGCCTCCCAAGTACTGGGATTACAGGTGTGGGCCACCATGCCCAGAGAAGTAGCTTAAGTCTTACTTGATTTTCTTTCCCATAGTACATCCCAAATGAGTATTTCTTGCGTGGCACCTGGGTTCCGTTTTTCTTCTTTTACGCATTGCCTGGATCCTCAGAGACCCTCCCCCGGGCGCTGTATATCCTTTCTATCAGCCCAGCTGTATCTGCAGCGTGGAGTTTTCAAGAACCCTCTTGCTCCTAGGTACGCGATGAAATGTCTGGATAAGAAGAGGATCAAGATGAAGCAAGGGGAGACGCTGGCCCTGAATGAGAGGATCATGCTGTCTCTCGTCAGCACGGGGGTGAGTATCCCGTGTCCCGCGCTGCTGCCGGAGTCCCCTGTTTCTAGCAGGACGGTTTGTTTTCTCCACCTGATGACGGGCGGCTGAATCATGGGTAGTTCTGAGTCGGCCGTGGCCTCTGATTTGGTTTTGGAAGTTAGGAAAGTGCTAGCAGCCTTCATTATGCACGGGCACAGCCTCTCCGTGGGCCTTGACTTCCCTCTCTGCAGAAGATGGTAGCTGAGATGACAGAAAGTAATCATAAAAGAACAAAAGACAAGCCGGGCGTGGTGGCGCACTTGTAATCCCAGTACTTGGGAGGCTGAGACCGGAGGATCTGGGTTCGTGGCCAGCCTCAGCTGCTTAGTGAGGCCCTCCGCAACTTAGCGAGACCCTGTTTCAAAATAAAGAATAAAAAATAGGGCTGGGGGTGGAGTTCGGAGGTAGAATGCCCCTGGGTTCCATCCCCAGTACCGCAAAAAAAAAAAAAAAAAAAGAAATCACTTGACTACAGTAAAAACAAAAACAAAACAAAACAAAAAACAAAACAAATCTGGCTCTAGGACTGGGAAGAAGGACTAACCCCAAGAGGAAAAAGGAACAGAGTAGCTCCTGCCCATCAGGAGGAAGTCTGAGGCAGGGATTGGGTTGGGCCGGTGGGGTCTGAGTTGGCCTTCCCGGGTGGGCGTGGTCAGGTGACTTTAATCTTCTCCTGGGTGCTTGGGGCCCTTGGTAGTCTCCACCCCAGCACTGCATTTCTTGTTTGTAGATTTGGCTTAGAGATCGAGCTGTCATTTGGAGCCAGCACTGCAGACGCCACCTCCCGCCCCCCAGTGTCTTTACTTGCAGAGCAGCCTCCCATCCTGCCTGCGTTTCCTGTGAATGGCATTCTCCGCCATCTTTTGATGGCTTTGGGGTCGGGGGCGTCCTCTGTGGTAGAGCGCTTGCCTAGCATGCACACACCCTGGGTTCTAGCCTCGGTACCGCGAATAAGAACAATAAACCCAAACTTTGCCTTTTATTTATTTGTACAAATGCTACCGTGTAAGAAGACACTTTCAGACCCACCCCACCCCCCTCAGCAACCTGTGCGCGCACACCAGCCCCGGCCTGGCTGTCAGCCAGGGCTCACGGTGGGGCAGGAGTCAGGACCAGGGAGGAACAGCCCGGCTCCTCCTGCGCAGCCCAAACGTGAATGGACTGTTGAACCCCAACCAAGCCAGGCAGGTAGACGTGTCCAGGGAGATATGAGGGGGGCTTCTAAGTATCAGGCCCGGATTCCATGCATGTCGCCTTCACCGAAAGGATTGGAAAGAATCAAATCTTTTTTTTTTTTTTTGCAGTACTGGGTATGGAACCCAGGGGCATTCTACCTCCGAGATCCACCCCCCAGTCCTATTTTTTATTCTTTATTTTGAAACAGGGTCTCACTAAGTTGCAGAAGGTCTCACTAAGTAGCTGAGGCTGGCTGCGAACCTGCGATCCTCCTGTCTCAGCCTCCCGAGTACTGGGATTACAAGCGTGCACCACCACGCCCGGCTCAAGAATCAAAATTTTAATGGTGAATTGAAGAATGCTTTCAGGTAGTGAGCTAGGAGCCTGAGACCCAGAGGGGCTAATTTCTTTCCCCCAAATCTCTGGAGGCCCTGGCCGGGGGCTCCTTTCATATGATCGCTTTGTAGACAAAGTGTTGTTGTTTAATCACCTGTATTTATTGTATTGTGGTTTACATTATACTAGCCTTAGTTTTAAGTGCTTCTAGAAGTGCTATTTGCTACTGAAGCAAAAGATTAGCATGATTTAGCTGAACTGTATCAAATGAAATCTCCCTGGCTATCCCAATTTCTAATTATGTGCCTCTATCTTCCAATCTACGGACAGCAAGCCTTTCCAATACCTGTCCTTCCTTCTGTGTGCGTGACCAAGGACCCCTGACTGGAACGGGTCCCCTGCTGGGCGCCCGGGAAGGGCTCTGGCTTCCCAATTCCCTTGGAATTGCCCGTGTCCTCAACTTCAAATATGCCCGCTCAACTGGAGATTTTAAGTAGTTATTAAAATATTAATTTTTAATGAGCAGTCGTAAAACCTGGGATATTTATTCTCAAGAAAGCCTATGGGAAAAATGTCTTGATGTTGGAAAAATGTAAGGACGGTTTTCATGTCGTATTTTAATATTTATTTTATTCAGACGAGGGGAAGTGCGGCTAGGAAATTGTTTGATTCCTCTCTGGTCTGATCATAAGGGAATGAATTTAAAAATGGGGTTAGGCGGGGCCACTACTTTGAACTAATTTAAAAAGAATTATTTATATTTTTATTCAAATATTAAACTGCATGATTTTTTAAAAAATTTATGAAGACATAATATAACCTTAAGAGTTATAGTAAAGTTATTTGGAATTGGGTCAGATGGAGCTGGGGAGACAGCAGCCAGACCAGACCATGCGGGGCTTTCTGGGCCAACATGGAAGAGTCTTTTCTTTTCTTTTCTTTTCTTTTCTTTTCTTTTCTTTTCTTTTCCTTTTTTTTCCCCTCCCTCCCTCCCTCCCTCTCTCTCTCTCTCTCTTTCTTTTTTTGTGGTACTGGGGATTGAACCCAGGGGCATTCTACCTCAGAGCTACACCCCCAGCCCTATTTTATTGCTTATTTTTATTTTTTATTTATTTATTTATTTTTTGGTACCGGGGATTGAACCCAGGGGCGTTCTATCTCCGCGCTACACCCCCGGCCCTATTTTTTATACTTTTATTTTGAAACTGGGTCTCACGAAGTTGTGGAGGGCCTCACTAAGTAAAGAGAGAGAGAGAGAGAGAGAGAGAGAGCGAGAGAGAGAGACAGGGAGAGAGAGAGAGAGAGAGAGAGAGAGAGAGAGAGAGAGAAAGAGAGCGCTGAGGCTGGCCGTGAACCCGGATCCTCCGGTCTTTATTTTTATTTTGAAACAGGGTCTTGCTAAATTGCTGAGGATCTCGCTAAGTTGCTGAGGCTGGCCACGAATCTGTGGTCCTCTTGTCTCAGCCTCCCGAGTTCTGGGATTACCACCACACCTGGCAGCATGGAAGGATCTTTCAAAATCTGCCAACGACTGGAGATGGAGTGGTTTTTTATTTTTTTTTTGCTTTTTGTTTGGCACTGGGGATTGAACCCAGGGGCATTCTACCTCCGAGCTACACCCCCAGCCCTATTTTTTATTCTTTATTTTGAAACAGGGTCTCACTAAGTTGCAGAGGGCCTCACTAAGTGGCTGAGGCTGTCTTTGAACCTACGATCCTCCAGTCTCAGCCTCCCAAGTACTGTGATTACAAGCCTGCGGCACCATGCCCGTCTTAATGGAGTGTTTTAAGTAGCGAGAGAGCGTGACAAGCCGTGGAGCTTGGAGGTGGCTCTGACGGCTGCGTGGAGAGTTTCCTCGGGCACATGCTTCCTGGTCCTTTTCTAGCAGCTGTCCAGCGGCGGGAGCTCCATCTCTCGGTCCTGGCAGAACAAGGAGGACTGGACCCCTGGGTGTCCTCTGTACCCCAGGGTGTCCTCTGCAAACCTGGCAGCCAGCGGTGCTTCCTCTGCGCTGACCTGGAGCCCGGCAGCTCCTCCCGCCCCATCGTGTCGCCTCTCCCTTCACGGAGCTGCTGCCTGTGTTTCTTGCCGGCCAGTGTTTGGCTGTTTGTGTCCCAGTCCACGTGGAACTCACCGCCGTGTCTGCTCAGCTCCTGGAGAGGCTGGGCGCGGGCAGTGAGCCCCCCAGAGGTGCTCAGGTCACACTGTGTCAATGACAAATACGGGGGACTTGAGTTGGAGCAGCGAAGGTGGCTTTTATTCTATAACTGGCGCGTGGGCAGCACTCAGCCCCATCCGACAGGTGCAGGGCGCCTGGGGGCCTCGTAGGAAGAGTGGGGGACGTGGGGGTTTGCATAGCCAGCCAGTAAAAATGACAAAAGACGGGATGTAGGCGGGCCCATGGGAGTCCATCTGGGATCGCCTGCTGAAGTCCTTGTGTCCTTCTGCATTGGAAGGCAGGGGACAAAGCCCTGTCTTTAGGTGCTGGCTGGAATTTGTAGGAAACGCTATGGGCAGCCTTGAGCCTCCTCAGGCGGCTCTCTAAGGGGACAGGGGTCATCCTGGGGATGCGCTGTGGATCTGTGGGAAACCATGCTAGTGTGTGTTCAAGTCTTGACAGGCCTGGTTGAAATGAGGGCTGGGAGGAGCCTGGTTCACGCGGGTCCAGGAGAGACTTTGGTCATCACTAGAGAAACTCGCCTCACGGAGCAAAGCCTTGTAATCCCAGGACTTGGGAAGCTGAGACAAGAGGATCGTAGGTTTGAGGCCAGCATACAATAACTTAGGGAGATCTTACTTCAAAATAAAAACATAAAAGCCGGGTGTTGTGGCACATGCTTGTAATCCCAGTACTTGGGAGGCTGAGACAGGAGGATCACAGGGTCTCCGCAACTTAGTGAGACCCTGTTTCAAAATAAGGAATAAAAAAATAGGGCTGGGGGTGTAGCTCGGAGGTAGACTGCCCCTGGGTTCCATCCCCAGTACTGCAAAAAAATAAAGAGAAGAAAGAAAAATAAAAATATAAAATAAAAAGGGCTGAGGGTGTAGCTCAGACATAGACTGCTGCTAGGTTTAATCCCAAGCACCCAAACCAAACCAAACAGGAGCAGAGACGAGCTCCGGAGAGCGCCACGAGAGGTTTGCATCTTGACCGGCTGCCAAATTTCTTTGTGACCTCAGGCAAACCATTTCCCTTTTTGGAGGCCATAGTTTCCTTGCTTTAAAATAAAGTCAGAGGCCGGGCATGGTGGCGCACGCTTGTAATCCCAGTACTTTGGGAGGCGGAGATCAGAGGATCTGGGTTCGCGGCCAGCCTCAGCTCTCTCTCTCTCTCTCTCTCCCTGTCTCTCTGTCTCTACTTAGTGAAGGCCCTCCACAACTTCGTGAGACCTGATTTCAAAATAAAGTATAAAAAATAGGGCCGGGGGTGTAGCGCGGAGGTAGAAGGCCCCTGGGTTCAATCCCCGGTACCGCAAAAAAATAAATAAATAAATAAAGTCAGAGCTGGGTGTGGTGGCGCATGCTTGTAATCCCAGTACTTGGGAAGCTGAGACAGGAGAATCACAGGTTTGAGGCCAGCCTCAGCTACTTAGTGAGGCCCTCTGCAACTTAGTGAGGCCCTGTTTCAAAATAAAGAATTAAAAATAGGGCTGGGGGTGTAGCTCAGAGAAGAATGCTCTTGGGTTCAGTCCCCAGCACCACACACACAAAAATAAATATAATAAAATAAATAAAATCAGACCAGAAGATTTCTCAAAAGAGCGCTTCCTCCTCAGGTAGCCTATGATTCCAAATCTAAGATGCACATCCCATCTTAATAACATAAGATCTTAAGGAGACTCTAGGGCTGTTATCTCGGGGCTGTCAGTAGAAGGACTGTACGTAGTCATGTTCAGAAATCCCCCTGAAACGGCCCACTGTCCCCAGTTGATGTGGGCGTAGTGCCAGTTCAAGCCTGAAAAGACCCTGGCTTCACTGAGTTTTCTACAGATGGATTTCTCATCAGATCAGGAACATGAGTCTGTGGGGAATCCCTTTAAGCAAGAAGTGGTGTTTGGCGTAGGCGACAGCCATCTGCAGAAGGCTGTGGAAAGCCTGGCGAAGCACGGGCGGGCTCGGAGTGTAGCAGTCGGATGGGGCGCACTGTAAAGGACACAGGGCTCTCAGCAGGAGGAAAGCACGGTATTCTGTCTACGTAAGGCAGATATCTTGAGGTCAGCAAATATTCAACAGGACTCAAAGGAAACTAGGTAAACATAAATTCACGCTGCATGTTTCAGTCTTCTTTCCTGTTGCTGTGACCACAATACTTGACATGAACAGCATAGAGGAGGAAAGGTTTATTTGGCTCATGGTTTCAGAGGTTCAGTCCATGGTCCACCGACTCCAAGGCAGACATCATGGCGGCACAGTGTGTGGCTGAGGACAGCATCTCATCTTGAGGCAGCCGGAAAGCAGAATGTGGCAGGAAGTGACAAGGGACAGATAGAGTCCCCAAGGCCACACCCCCAGTGATCCACCTCCTCCAGCCATGCTCCAGCTGCCTAAGTTGCCACCCAGTAAGTCCATTCAAATTATTAACCCGTCCGTGGATTTACCCACTGATGAGATTAGAGCCTGGATTCAATGATATTCCCCCTGAATATTATTGTATTGCCAATACCTGAGCCTTGTGGGGGACACCCCAGTCCAAGCCATAACACTGGAGTAATTTTATCTGGAACATTTAGGGAAACTGAGTTCAGGTTCATAAGTATTTAGCATACAGGAATGTGTTAACTCAAAATGATCTATATGTCCTTAACAGCAAGGTTTTAACAATGCCAATTCTGTATTCAGGTTATCCTGTGGAAACTTGAATGCTTTCTTTGGAAATTAATAATCGGCTGTATCTGTCAAGAAAGTGGATATAAATGTTCTCTGCCATTTTAAGATTCGAATCACTCTAGCGATGATTATGCACAATATATACGGAATCTAAACAGATCTAGTGATTGATCTAGCGGAGTGCTGTTGAACTTTCCCAGTGGAACACCTGCCCATCTTTAGCACCCAGCTCAGGAGATGGAGAGTACCCGTGTTCCAGAAGTCTCCTTTCCCCCTTCCAGTCCTTGACCCCACGCCCAAGCTAGCCGCTCTCTAGAGTCCCAACGCTCCGAGCTAGCCGTGCTAACGTGGCCTGCACTTTACACAGGCATGTTCCGCTGTGTGCTCTGGTTCAGTGTCCAGCATGAGGCATGTCTCTGGGGCTGCACGCAGCAGCGGTCCATTCTGGGGTAGCTGGGCAGAGGGACAGTGAGTTCTGTATGACTGGAGGACTACATCCACCTTGTAGCCCAGGAACTAAAGGACTGTGAGGAAAATAAGCAAAGAAGAACAGACAGTGGAGCTGTACCTGCCCGCAAAGTCTGAAACAGTTGCTGTTTAGCCCTTTGCAGAAGATGTTTGCCAACCCTTGCTCCATCGCATTCAATTATGCAAATATGCCACCCGGATCTATCGTTCCATGTTGATAGATATTTGAGGTGTTTCTGGGTTTGGGTCATTCTGAATAGTGCTGTTCAAGCATCTGCAGATTGCTGCTAGGTGCCTACCTCGCAGCGGGAATGCTGGGTCAGGGGATCGCAGGTGGTGCTCAGCCTTGTAAACACAAGCAAGCAGTTTGCCAGGGCAGTCGTACTATTGCATACTTCCGACAGCCACGTGTGCAAGCTCCGCCCACTCCATCTCTTTCCAACACTGGGCACATGGACAGTTTTCCTCTTTAGTTCCTGTGGGTTTTAACATGTCCTGGTTGTAATTTGCATTTCCTTGGAGACTCATGAGATTCAGCGTCTACTCAGAGGCTTGGGGGGCATTTGTGTGAAGTACCTAAGTAATTAATTAATTAGGGTTTTGAGGGACCATTTTTCTATTGCATTATCTTTCCTTTTATTGATTTATAAGAACTCTTTATATATTCTGGTATGGCCCTTTTGTGCACTTACAGATTTTTAAATCTCATTTTCCATCCTGTGGCTTGATTTTTCTTTTCTGCTCATCTTCCGATGAGCAGAAGTTCTTAATTTTATGAGTCCAACTTATCAATATTTTTATTGTTAGTGCTTCTCATGGCCTGTTTAAGAAATCTTCACCTACCCTAAGATTATGAGGATATTCTCTTGTTTTCTTCTAGAAGCTTTACTGTTTTATCTTTCACACTGAGATGGAAACCAACCACTTTTACTATATAGTGTGAGGTAGGGATTGGGTGCATATTGTATTGTATAGATAACTTGCTTGGTGTGAGGTAGAGGTCGGGTGCATACTGTGTTGTATAGATACTCACTTGGTGTGAGGTAGGGGTCAGGTGCATACTGGATTGTATAGATACTCACTTGGTGTGAGGTAGGGTTTGGGTGCATACTGTATCGTATAGATACTCACTTGGTATGAGGTAGGGGTCAGGTGCATACTGTATTGTATAGATACTCACTTGGTGTGATGTAGGGGTCGGGTGCATACTGTATTTTTAGATACTCACTTGGTGTGAGGTAGGGGTCGGGTGCATACTGTATTGTATAGATACTTGGTGTGAGGTAGGGGTCGGGTGCATACTGTATTGTATAGATACTTGGTGTGAGGTAGGGGTCGGGTGCATACTGTATTGTATAGATGCTCACTTGTTCTGACACCACTGACTGAGAAGACCACCCTTCCACGCTCTGTCCTTTCACCTTCATCACAACCCAACTGACTGCTTATGTGCATGTCATTTTGGGATTCTCTGTTCCGTCCAAGGTCTATGTCCTTGAGCTAACACCAAAGTGTCTGAACTACTGTTGATGTATAATAAATCTTGATTTCTGCCACTGGGAATGTTTCCCAGCTTTGCTTTTCCTCAAGCCTATGTGAACTCTTGACTGTTTACATTTCCATCAGTTTTGGAATCAGCTTGCCAATGTTCATTTTAATTAAGCTTGCATGGAACCTGTAGATTAATTAGGAGACCATTGAAATCTGTTTATAATTGAGTTATTCAATCCCTGGCCATAGTATATTTTTCCACTTTCAAATGATCACTGAATTCTATTTTTTTCTCAGTGTTTCAAAACAACAACACACAGCCCATTCCTTCCCACATCATGGTTCTTCCAACTTCAGAAGCAGAGACGGAAACACATATTTGACCAGACAGAACCAAAATGCTGGGTAACAATGAGACCAACGAGACAGTAATGTTTTTCTGTAGAATCTAGTCTTTCAAAGAGGGTGTGAATGGAATGGTGTCATGACTGTATCAGGTGAGAGAGGACCTCGGGTTCACCTGCGCCAGTGTTTAATACTGTGCCTCTGTGCACTTCACCCTTAGCCAGGCTCGCCTGCTTCTCCACAGCTTTCGAGGTCCCCAGGTAGGCGCTCCTGCTCGGTGCAGGGCAGTGGCTTGCCTGGAATCTGAGGGCATGGTGTCTGGTGGTAGATGTGCACAGCACTTTTGCTCCTTTTTTTTTTTT
Source organism: Glis glis (assembly GCA_004027185.1). NCBI lineage: Eukaryota > Metazoa > Chordata > Mammalia > Rodentia > Gliridae > Glis > Glis glis. The sequence continues at coordinate 1,542 of PVJS01043714.1, read as the reverse complement.
TTGGTACTGGGGACTGAACCCAGGGGCATTCTACCTCCAAGATATACCCCCAGCCCCTCTTTATTTATTTATTTATTTTGTTTCAAAATAGGGTCTTGCTAGGTTGCTGAGAGTCTTGCTAAGTTGCTGAGGCTGTCCTTGAACCTGTGATCCTCCTGTGTCAGCCTCTCCCAAGTACTGGGATCATAGGCATGCGCCACCATGCCCAGCAGCCTTTGCTTGTCTTATGAGCATGTGTTTCTCCACTGTAGGACTGTCCTTTCATTGTCTGTATGACCTACGCCTTCCACACCCCAGAGAAACTCTGCTTCATTCTGGATCTGATGAACGGTAAGTAAACCCCGGGCGCGACGCTCCGCCTACGAGTGCTCAGCTGGGCAGGCTGGCCCTGTGGGTCTTTCTGGTAATTAGGTTTCCCCTGAACTTTGAGGAAATCTTTCCCCTGCAGTTTTCAGTTAAAATTCACTTGACAACGTCGACTGTGATTTCCCTCTGGGTCTACCAGTCTCTCTTTAGGAAGTTGCATATTTCCAAAAAATATTCTCATGAAAGACTGGCAGTGAAATTTGATTTTCTGGAATGCAGCTGGTCTAGGTCTTTAATTAGCCTAGTTTCTGGCCTTCAACTCTTCGAAATGAGATACCTCGCCAAGGATATAGGCCAAAGATAGACTTGTGTGTGTGTGTGTGTGTGTATATATATATATATATATATATATATATATATATATATATGAAAACCAACTTCGAAGGACTGACTTGGGCCAGTACAGATCTCGGCCTAATCTGCCATGCCTTCTAAATCCATGGTACTCTATATTCATCTTTTAAACTATGAACCGTGACCCCGAGGACGCTAAAGCATGTTCAGTTGGAAAAGTCGCTTTCTAAGGCCAGAGAGTGACATGGTGTGTGTGTGTTCAAAGTATTTTTTAGTAACAGGAGCATCAGTGGGAAGACGTACAATTCCAACACTCAGATGCCTCGTTCTTTCTGGAAGTTCACTTGAAATTTTATTACATTTTGAGTGCTTGATTTAAAACCAGATCTATCCAAGAACACAAAGGAATTTCACAGCCACAAGAATGAGCCCCCACCATCAGACATAGCGTGATCCTATGCACGCGGTGGTCAGAGCAGGCTGGGTTGACGGGGGCGAGAGGGGCAGGAGAGGGGCTGGGGCTGGTGCACCAGCGGGAGGGAGTGCCGGGCCCTGTGGGACACTGGAGATCCTTCTCGTCTCCATCCTGTGGTGGCCACGCAGCACTGGCGCGTGGGGAGGGCCGATCCTTGGAAAAGCGAGGAAAATCATGCGGGACACAGGTTAGCTTTTACAAACCAATAGAGGCTTTGCCTGTGGTTTATGAAAACATCCCCTTAGCGCCGGGCGTGGTGGTGCACGCTTGTAATCCCAGTACTTTGGGAGGCGGAGACTGGAGGATCCGGGTTCGTGGCCAGCCTCAGCTCTCTCTCTCTCTCTCTCTCTCTCTCTCTCTCTCCCTGTTTCTCTCTCTCTCTCTCTCTCTCTCTCTCTCTCTCTCCT
>PVJS01043713.1:0-16959 GCA_004027185.1 Glis glis | reverse complement strand
TTTTTTATTCTTTTTTTTTTTGGTACTGGGGATTGAACCCAGAGGCATTCTACCTTCGAGCTACACCCCCAGCCTGATTTTATTTCTTATTTGGAAACAGGGTCTTGCTAGGTTGATGAGAGTCTCATTACTTGCTGAGGCTGTCCTCGAACCTGTGATCCTCCTGTCTCAGCCTCCCAAGTACTGGGATTACAGGTATGCACCACCACACCCAGCTTATTTTTTATTCTTTGTTTTGAAACAGGGTCTCACTAAGTTGCAGAGGGCCTCACTAAGTAGCTGAGGCTGGCCATGAACCCAGATCCTCCTGTCTCAGTCTCCCAAGTTTTGGGATTGCAAGTGTTTGCCACCATGCCTGGCTGGAGACATTCTACTTCTGAGTTACACCCTCAGCCCTATTTTATTCTTTTATATTGAAACAGGGTCTCGTCAGGCGTGGTGGTGCACGCTTGTAATCCCAGTACTTGGGAGGCTGAGACCAGAGGATCCCTGTTTGCAGCCAGCCTCAGCTACTTAGTGAGGCCCTCCGCAACTTAGTGAGACCCTGCTTCAAAATAAAGAATAAAAAATAGGGCTGGGGGTGTAGCTTGGAGGTAGAATGCCCCTGGGTTCAATCCCCAGTACTGCAAATAAATAAATAAAAATAAAAAATAAAAAACAAAAAGGGCTGGGGATGTAGCTCATAGGTAGAATGCCCCTGGGTTCAATCCCCAGTACCAAAAAAAGAGAGAGAGAGAAAGAAATAATGACATAGGGATGTGGCTCAGTGGTAGAGTACCTGCCTAGCATGTGTGAGACCCTAGGTTTGATCCCCAGCATCACAAAGAAAAAAAAAAAAGCAAGATGATAACACAGGTAAACTGAATTATGAGTAGTATTTCTGGGTTAATTACTCAATAAGTTGCGGACGGCCTCACTAAGTTGCTGAGGCTGGCTGCGAACCTGCAATCCTGTGGTCTCAGCCTCCCAAGTACTGGGATTATAGGCGTGCCCCACCACACCCAGCTGTCTTATACAACTTTTTTTTTTTTTTTTTTTTGCGGTACCGGGGATTGAACGCAGGGGCGTTCTACCTCCGCGCTACACTCCCAGCCCTATTTTTTATACTTTATTTTGAAACCGGGTCTCACAAAGTTGCGGAGGTCTCACTAAGTAGAGAGAGAGAGAGAGAGACAGGGAGAGAAAGAGAGAGAGCTGAGGCTGGCCGCGAACCCGGATCCTCCGGTCTCCGCCTCCCAAAGTACTGGGATTACAAGCGTGCGCCACCACGCCCGGCCATCTCATACAACTTTAATACCAAAATTAGATAAACCAGCCGGGCCTGGTGGCACATGCCTGTAATCCTAGTACTTGAGAGGCTGAGATAAGAGAATCACAGGTTCAAGACCAGCCTCAGCAACTTAGCAAGACTTTCAGCAATCTAGCAAGACCCTGTTCCAAAATAAAAAGGTCAGTTTTGCTTTTTTTTTGCAGAACTGGGGATTGAATCTAGGGGCGTTCTACCTCTGAGTTACATCCCCAGCCCTATTTTTTTTTAATTCTTTATTTTGAAACAAGGTCTCACTAAGTTGCGGAGGGCCTCACTAAGTAGCTGAGGCTGGCCACGAACCTGGGATTATAAATGTATGCCACCACGCCTGGCTTTTTTTTTTTTTTTAACAGAAATGGAGATTGAACCCAGGGTTGTTCTACCACTTAGCTACAACCCCAGCCCTTTTTATAATTTTATTTTTGAGAGAGTCTCACTACGTTGCCCAGGCTGGCCTTGAACTTGCAATACTGCCTCAGCCTCCAGAGTCATTGGGATTGCAGACATGCACCATCGCACCAAGGTAAGGCCAGGATTTTTTATTTTAAGGAAAACTACAGCCATTTTGTTTACAAATATAGTTACAAAAATTAAAAACTACCAGGCATGGTAACCCAGGCTTATAATCCCAGTATTTGGGAGGCTGAGACAGGAGGATCACAGGTTTGGGGTCAGCCTCAGCTACTTAGTGAGGCCCTCCACAACTTAGTGAGACCCTGTTTCAAAATAAAGAATAAAAAATAGGGCTGGGGGTGTAGCTCGGAGGTAGAATGCCCCTGGGCTCAATCCCAGTACTGAAAAAAAATGAAAAGTCCCTCCTAAAATATCAAAGAATCATATTCAAATGTGATAACACAACTAACCAAGTTAGATTAGTCCCCCAAATACAAGGTGGTTTACTATTAGGAAATCAGTGTCATTCTTTACATGGTTAACAGATAAAGAGTAAAACCACAAGATCTTCCCTGTAGATAAAGGAAAAGCTTTTGATAAAGTGAACATTTGCTGGGCAGCGCACACTTGTAATCCCAGTACTTGGGAGGCTGAGACAGGAGGATCGCAGGTTCAAAGCCAACTTCAGCAATTTAGTGAGACCCTCTGCAACTTAGTGAGACCCTGTTTTAAAATAAAGAATAAAAAATAGGGCTGGGAGCCAGGCGTGGTGGCGCACGCTTGTAATCCCAGTACTTGGGAGGCTGAGACAGGAGGATTGCAGGTTTGAAGCCAGTCTCAGCAACTTAGTGAGACCCTGTTTCCAACTAATAAATAAAATAGGTCCAGGGTGTAGCCCAGAGGTAAAAGGCCCCAGGGTTCCATCCTCAGTACAAAAAAATAAAAATAGGGCTGGGGGTGAAGCTCGGAGGAAGAATGGCCCACACACACACACACCTTATAGTATCATAAACACTCTTAGTAAACTAGGAATAGGAAAGCACTTAACCTGATAACGGACATGTGCCAAAAAACTTACAACAAACATCATGTTCCTGGTGATACTTTGCATGGATGTTCCTTTACATGGCTGTGTCCCATGTAAGTGGGAACAGCTTCTTTATGCGTATGTGTGGAACTGGGGATTGAACCCAGGGCCATTCCACCTCTGAGCTACACCCCAGCCCTTTTTTATTTTTTGTTTTGAAGCACTCTCACTGGGTTGCTGAGAGTCTCACTACATTGCTGAGGCTGTCCTTGAACTTGTGATCCTTCTGTCTCATCCTCCCAAGTATTGGGATTACAGGCCGGTGCCAACATACATGGGTGCCAACGTACCCAGCTGGGAAAAGATTGTTTAATGTATCTTTTTGTGCGTGCGTGCGTGCGTGCATGCGTGCATGGTCCTGAGGATTGAACCCAGATGCATTCTACCTTCAAGCTCCACCCCCAACCTGATTTTACTTCTTATTTGGAAACAGGATCTCACTAGGTTGCTGAGAGCCTCACTAAATTGCTGTCCTAGACTCTTCGATCCTCCTGTCTCAGCCTCCCAAGTACTGGATTACAGGCGTGCTCCACCACACCCGGATTGTTCATGTATCTTTTAAATCAGACACATACCTTTTTCTTGTGGTACTGGGAATTGAACCCAGAGGCATTTTACCTCCGAGCCACACCCCCAGACCGACTTTTTATTTCTTATTTGGAAACAGGGTCTGACTAGGTTGCTGAGTGTTCCACTAAATTGCTGAGGCTGTCCTCGAACCTGTGATCTTCCTGTCTCAGCCTCCCAAGTACAGGATTATAAGTGTGTGCAACCACGCCTGGCTGTGTGTGTGTGTATGTGTGTTTTACTAGGGATGGAACTGGAACCCAGGGGCATTCTACCTCCAAGATACACCCCTGCCCTATTTTATTCTTTTATTCGGAAACAGCGTCTCACTAAGTTGTGGAGGGCCTCACTAAGTTGCTGAGGCTGTCTTCGAAACTGCGATCCTCCTGTCTCAGCCTCCCAATTACTGGGATTACAGGCGTGCACCACCATAACCAGTTGGACACATATCTTTTCAAAATCAGGAATATAACCTTTTTTTTTTAATATCTTTTTTGGTACTGAGGCACTCTACCTCTGAGCTACATCCCCAGCCCTATTTTATTTTGTATTTGGAAACAGGGTCCCACAAGGCTGATGAGAGTCTCACTACTTGGTGAGGCTATCATCGAACCTGTGATCCTCCTGTCTCAGCCTCCCAAGTACTGGGATTACAGGTGTGCATCACCACACCTGGCTAGGGCTGGGGATTTAGCTCAGTGGTAGAGCATCCCTGGGTTCAATCCTCAATACCAAAGCTCCCTATTGGTTCCTTCTCTGTAGCCACCTTCCTTGCAATGTGACTTTGCAGCCTCTGCTTGTAATCCCAGTACTTGGGATTCGCGGCCAGCCTCAGCTACTTACTGAGGTCCTCCGCAACTTAAGTGAGACCCTGTTTCAAAATAAAGAATAAAAAATAGGGCTGATCAATCCCCAGTACCTGAAAAATAAATAAATAGAAAATAAAAAGGGTCTCACTAAGTTATCATGTACTGGTCTTGAACCTGCAATCCTCCTGTCTCAGCCTCCCAAGTAGTGGGATTACAGGTGTGCATCACCATGCCTAGCTTCTAGTTAACATTTTTTGTATTAAATTGTTTGTATTCAAGCTGGGCACGGTGGCATATGCCTGTATTCCCAGTACTTGGGAGGCTGAGACAGGAGGATCGCAGGTTCACGGCCAGCCTCAGTAACCTCGTGAGGCCCTCTGCAATTTAGTGAGACCCTGTTTCAAAATAAAGAATAAAATAGGGCTGGGAGTGTAGCTCGGAGGTAGAATGCCTGTGGGTGAGTTCAATCCCCAGTACCACAAAAAAAAAAAAATTAGAAAAAGGGATAGAGCCGGGTGTGGTGATGCACGCTTGTAATCCCAGTACTTGGGAGGCTGAGACTGGAGGATCGCAGGTTTGCGGCCAGCCAGCCTCAGCCACTTAATGAGGCCCTCCGCAACTTAGTGAGACCCTGTTTCAAAAATAAAGAATAAAAATTAGGACTAGGGGTGTAGCTCGGAGGTAGAATGCCCCTGGGTTCAATCCCCAGTACCGCAAAAAAAAAAAAAAGAAAAAGGGATAGAGATGTAGCTTAGTGATAGAGCATGTGCCTAGCATGTGAAAGACCCTGGTTCAATTCCCAGTACCCCCAAAAAAGGAAGAAATAAGGAAGGAAACAAAACAAAAAACTACAACCCCACCTGGCCCTGAGCGAGGAACTTCCGTAGTTATGTGACACGTTAACCCTAACACTTCGTCTACTTCTACCTGGGCTGAGTGGACATTTTTCCGTTCAAGTCTGGTTAAGCGTCATGTGCTGTGCCACACGCCCAACCATTCACCCAAAGACTGCAGCCTAAATTCCAGGTCCCAGAGAATGAGGTCTTCAGCCTTGCTAAGGGAGCACCTCCATCTTTAAACCTTTGTGATTTGCACAGTGTATTCTCTCTACTGGTTTGTTGTGGTTATAAAACAATTAGCAGAGGCCAGGCATGGTGGCGCACGCTTGTAATCCCAGTACTTGGGAGGCTGAGACCGGAGGATCCGGGTTCGCGGCCAGCCTCAGCTTTACTTAGTGAGGTCTCCGGAAGTTAGTGAGACCCTGTTTCAAAATAAAGAATAAAAAATAGGGCTGGGGGTGTAGCTTGGAGGTAGAATGCCCCTGGGTTCAATCCCCAGTACCACAAAAAAAAAAAAATTAGTAGTTGGGTGCGGTGGCGCACACCTGTGATCCCAGTACTTGAGAGGCTGAGACAGTAGGATCACAGCTTCGAGGCCAGCCTCAGAAATTTAGGGAGACCTTGTATCTAAATAAAAAATAAAAAGGGCTGGGGGTGTTGCTCAGAAGTAGAATAAAAAATAGGGCCGGGGGCATAGCGCGGAGGTAGAACACCCCTGCGTTCAATCCCTGGTACCACACACACACACAAAAGTCCATTCCAAGCCAGGCGTGGTGGTGCGCGCTTGTAATCTCAGTACTTGGGAGGCTGAAACAGGATCATAGGTTTGAAGCCAGCCTCAGCAACTTAATGAGGCTCTCAGCAACTTGGCGAGACCCTGTTTCCAAATAAAAAATAAAATAGGTCTGGGGGTGTAGCCCAGAGGTAGACCGCCCCTGGGTTCCATCCCCAGGCCTTGTGTGGTGGCACACACCTGTAATCCCAGTACTTGGTAGGCTGAGTTAGGAGGATAACAGGTTTGAGATCAGCTTCAGCAATTTAGCGAGGCTCTCAGCAGATTAGCAAGATCCTGTTTCCAAGGAAAAAATAAAAGAATGCTGGGAGCTGGGCATGGTGGCACATGCCTGTAATACCAGTACTTGGGAGGCTGAGACAGGAGGATCTCAGGTTTGAGGACAGCCTCCGCAACTTAGACCCTGTTTCAAAATAAAGGAATAAAATAGGGCTGGGGGTGTAGCTCAGAGGTAGAATGTCCCTGGGTTCCATCCCCAGTAACACACACACACACACACACACACACACTCTCTCTCTCACACAAATCCGGGCGTGGTGGTGCACGCTTGTAATCCCAGTTTTTTGGGAGGTTGAGACAGGAGGATCTCAGGTTTATGGCTGGCCAGTCCCAGCAACTTAGGCCCTCTGCAACTTACTGAGACCCTGTTTCAAAATAAAGAATAAAATAGAGCCGGGCATGGTGGCGCACGCTTGTAATCCTAGTACTTGGGAGGTACAGACCGGAGGATCCGGGTTCGCGGCCAGCCTCAGCTATTTAGTGAGGCCCTCTGCAACTTCGTGAGACCCAGTTTCAAAATAAACTATAAAAAATAGGACCAGGGGTGTAGCTTGGAGGTAGAACGCCCCAGGGTTCAATCCCTGGTACCGCAAAAAAAAAAAAAAAAAAAGAATAAAATAGGAGGTAGAATGCCCCTGGGTTCAATCCCCAGTACCAAAAAAAAAAAAAAAAGTTCCCAATTAGCCAGACATGGAGGCACATGTCTACTTGAGAGGCCGAGGCAGGAGGATGACAAGTTCCAGGCCAGCCTGGGCAACTTAACAAGACCATGTCTCAAATAAAAATAAAAATAAATTTCAAAGGCCTGGGGCTATAGCTCAGTGGTAGAGTACTTGCCTACTGTGTGGGAGGCCCTGAGCTCAATTCCCCAGTATTAGGGGGAAAAGTTCAACACTAAGCAAAACCAAACAATATGTTGTAAATGCATGTATAGGTAATTTTATTTTTCTTTAAAATACAGAATCCTGCCAGGCACTGTGGCGCATATCTGTAATCCCAGTACCTGGGAGGCTGAGACAGAAGGATCATAGGTTTGAGATCAGCCTCAACAGCTTAGAGAGACAGTCAGCACCTTAGTGAGATCCTGTTTTTTTTTATTTTTATTTATTTATTTTTTTGCCGTACTGGGGATTAAACCCTGGGGCATTCTACCTCCAAGCTATACCCCCAGCCCTATTTTTTGTTCTTTATTTTGAAACAGGGTCTTGTTAATTTGCAGAGGGCCTTATTAGTAGCTGAGGCTGGCCCCGAACCTGCAATTCTCCTGTCTTGGCCTCCCAGGTACTGGTATTACAAGCGTGCACCACCACGCCCGGTTGAGATCCTGTTTTAAAATTTTAAAAAATGCGGAGGATCTGGGTTTGCGGCCAGCCTCAGCTACTTAGTGAGACCCGGTTTCAAAATAAAGTATAAAAAATAGGGCCAGGGGTGTAGCTCAGAGGCAGAACGCCCCTGGGTTCAATCCCCGGTACCGCAAAAAAAATAATAATAATAATAAAATTAAATTAAATTTAAAAAAATAAAATAAAATAGGGCTGGGGGTGTAGCTCAGAGGTAGAAAACCCCTGGGTTCAATACCCAGTACAACAACAAAATAAATAAATAAAAATAAAAATAAATGAATACAGAATCCTGGAGGGTGGTAGATTGGACATGAGGATAAAGAGGAAATGAACAGGTGTGGGTAGATGTCACAGTGGTGTTCTACGTACCCCCTTGAGTTTTGCAATGAGTATACTGGTACTCATGGTATTAAATTAAAAGTTATAAATATATGTGCAAGGAACAATGATGACTGTGTGTCATTAACCAGAGATTATAATCCATTCTGTTGAACTGAAGTCATCCTCTTCAAAGCACTCAATTGAACCAGGTGTGGTGGCACACACTTTGTGTGTGTGTGTGTGTGTGTGTGTGTATGTGTGTGTGTTATGGGGATTGAACTCAGGGGCATTCTACTTCTGAGCTACACCCCCAGCCCAATTTTATTTTATTTATTTATTTATTTATTTATTTATTTATTTATTTATTTTTGCGGTACCAGGGATTGAACCCAGGGGCGTTCTACCTCCAAGCTATACCCCCCGCCCTATTTTTTATCCTTTTTATTGAAACCGGGTCTCACGAAGTTGCAGGAGGGCCTCACTAAGTAGCTGAGGCTGGCCGCGAACCCGGATCCTCCGGTCTCCGCCTCCCAAGTACTGGGATTACAAGTGTGCGCCACCATGCCTGGCTCTAATTTTATTTTTGAAACAGGTTCTCATTATGTTGATGAGAGTCTCACTACTTGTTGAGGCTGTTCTCGAACCTATGATCCTCCTGTCTCAGTCTCCCAAGTAGTAGGATTACAGGTGTGCACTACCATGCCCGTCTTGGCACATGCTTCTAATCCCAGTAGTTGGAAGGATCACAGGTTCAAGGCCTGTCTCAGCAATTTAGAGATGCCTTCAGCAACTTAGTGAGATACTGTTTCCAAAAAATAAAAATATATAGCCAGGCATGGTGGTGTACTTCTGTAATCCCAGTACTTGGGAAGCTGAGACAGGAGGATCATACATTCCAGGACCACCTCATCAAGTAGTGAGACTCTCAGCAACCTAGTGAGACCCTGTTTCAAAAATAAAAATAAGCCGGTCGTGGTGGCGCACGTTTGTAATCCCAGTACTTTGGGAGGCGGAGACCGGAGGATCGGGGTTCGCGGCCAACCTCAGCGCACATGCGCGCGCGATCTCTCCCTCCTCTCCCCTCTCTCTCTCTCTCTCTCTCTCTCTCTCTCTATCTCCCTAGTGAGGCCCTCCGCAACTTCGTGAGACCCGGTTTCAAAAATAAAGCATAAAAGCCGGGCGTGGTGGCGCACGCTTGTAATCCCAGTACTTTGGGAGGCAGAGACCGGAGGATCCGGGTTCGTGGCCAGCCTCAGCTCTCTTGCTCTCTCTCTCTCTCCTTAGTGAGGCCCTCTGCAACTTCGTGAGACCCGGTTTCAAAATAAAGTATAAAAAATAGGGCCGGGGGCGTAGCGTGGAGGTAGAACACCCCTGCGTTCAATCCCCGGTACCGCAAAAAAAAAAAAAAAGCATAAAAAAATAGGGCCGGGGGTATAGCGCGGAGGTAGAACGCCCCTGGGTTCAATCCCCAGTACGGCAAAAAAAATAAAAAAATAAAAAATAAATAAAATTGGGCTTGGGGTGTAGCTCTAAGGTAGAAAACCCCTGGTACACCCAGTACCACAAAAATAAAAATGAAAAAAAAAAGAAGCTGGGTGTGGTGGCACATGCCTATAATTCCAGTACCTGGGAGGCTGAGACAGGAGGATCGCAGGTTTGAGGATAGCATCAGCAAATAGAGAGACTCTCAACCTAGCGAGATCCTGTTCAAAATAAAAAAAAATAAAATAGGGCTGGTGGTATAGCTTAGAGGTAGAATGCCCCTGGATTCAGTCCCCAGTAACACACACACACACACACACACACACACACACACAAAATAGGGCTGGGGGTATAGTTCACAGGCAGTATGACCCTGAGTTCCATCCCCATTACCAAAACAAACAAACAAACAAACAAACAAAAAAACCCGCACTAAACTATTTGTTTATTTATTTATTTATTTATTTGGTATTGGAGATTGAACCCAGGTGTATTCTACCTCCAAGCTACACCTTCTGTCCTTTTTATTTATTTATTTTTTATTTTTTTATTTTTTTATTTTTTTTTGCGGACCGGGGATTGAACCCAGGGGCGTTCTACCTCCGCGCTACGCCCCCGGCCCTATTTTTTTTTATACTTTACTTTGAAACCGGGTCTCATGAAGTTGTGGAAGCCTCACTAAGTAGAGAGAGAGACAGACAGACAGACAGACAGAGACAGAGAGAGAGCTGAGGCTGGCCGTGAACCCGCATCCTCCGGTTTCCGCCTCCCAAAGTACTGGGATTACAAGCGTGCGCCACCACGCCCGGCTTTTATTTCTTATTTATTATGTGTGTGCAGGGCGGGGGTACTGGGGATGGAACCCAGGAGCCTTCTACTTCTGGGCTACACCCCCAGCCCTATTTTATATTTTTTTTGGAAACAAGGTTATTTTATCTGGAAACGGGGTCTCACTAAGTTGCTGAGGCTGGCTTTGAACCTGCAATCCTCCCGTCTCAGCCTCCCAAGTACTGTGCTCCAAGTACAGGGATCACAGGCTTGCATCCCATGCCCGGCTAAACTGACTGAACTGACGTTTCTAGTCATGGCCAGCCAAGTGGGAAACGAGAGAGTGGGAGGGTGGTAACTCTATTTTCACTTTTGTCTTCCTGTTTTTTCAGAGCCTGGGAAAGCAAGTCAGAATTTCCAATCTTTTCCAATTCCCACATGGTTTCCTAATTTAGAACGAATTAAAAGAAAATAAGTCTTTCTCCATCTGGAGAAGACCTTACTGCCTTGCATGGAGCATCCTATGGGGGGATAAAGAGGATGCCTGGGGTGGAGGGTGCTGGAGCTCCCCACCCTTAACTCGCACAGAAGGCCGACAGCAGTACACGCAAAATGGGGTTAAGAGGTTAACTATTAGAAATGCTTCTGCAGTCGGAGGACTTGGGGAGACTCCCAAGGGGGAATGACCCTGCGGGTTCAAGAGGCCCCGGGGTCTGAGCAGGCGACAGAGGAGGTCGCGAGCCCCCAGGGTTTACTCTCGGGTGCCTCCAGCACTCACTGCCCCGAGGGCCCGCCGTTAAATCGGAGCTGTAGCGGGACAGGTGTCCAGCCCTGGGTCTGCTCGCTGGCGGCAGAGACTTGCCTTGGGCCTCAGTCGCCAGGTGCGAGCCGAGCCGCAGGCTCCGCGAAGCCCCCGTCCAAGCACCCTTCCCCCAGCCCAGGTGCATCCCCAGACCAGGTGCATGTGGATCGGAGCCGACAGGGAATTAAAAATTGCTTCGGAGGCAGCAACCGCCAAACGTCACCTGGACGGTTAGAAACCCGTGTGGAGTTCAGCACCCGACTTTTGCGGGCGCTGCAGGCCGGGCCTTTCCCCGCGCAGGGCGGCCCGCCCAGTAGTCCTGGCTCTGGCCGGGAGTGACATCACCGATCGACTGGGGGTGGGGGCACCCGAAATCCCCTAAAAACAGAGTGAGTAATCGGCGGGCCCGCCCTCCAGGCGGGGCGGGACCCAGGGTGCGCAGCGCCGCCCGCCGCGCCAGCCCCAGCTCGGAGCAGCGTCGGGGCGAGCAGCGTCGGGGCGAGGAGCGTCTGTCCCGGGCGCGACGCGCTCTCCTCCGCGGCCCCCGACGGCGGCGACGCGCGCGACCCCGCTCCTCGGCGCTCCTCGGCGCGCTCCCGCCCCGGCCCCCGGCCCCGCGCGGCGCGCTCCCGCCCCGGCCCCCGGCCCCGCGCGGCGCGCTCCCGCCCCGGCCCCCGGCCCCTCCGCGCGGTGGCGGTGGCGGCGCAGCGCGCAGGCGCAGCCGGATTCCCGGCAGTGACGCGGCTGCGGGCGCGCGCGGTGCATTTCCGCCTCTGGCGAATGGCTCCGCTGTAGCGCGCCGCGGGCTCAGCTGCGACCCCGGCCCCGCCCCCGGGACCCCGGCCATGGACGGTGAGGGCGCACCCTGACCCCTCGGGCTGGCCGCGCCCGGGGCTCGGGGGCTGTGGCTTGAGCCCTCGCGCCGCCTTCCGCCCCTTCCTGCGCCACTGGGCGCTGCGCAGGGAGCGGTCGGCCGGATGGTGGCGCGGGGCGGGGCGGGCGACGGGAGGTCTGACTCAGTTTCCCTTCTGGGTGGGCGGGGGCCTTGACTCAGTATCCTCCCTTGGTGGGAGTGCGGGGTGAGCCCTGACTCAGTTTCCCCTTAGGGTCGATGGGGCAGCTCAGACTTCGTTTCCTTATTAGGTTAGGTGTCTGACTCTGTTTTCCTCTGGGATGGGGGGAGGTCGGGAGTACCCTCCCTCAGTGTCCCTTATGAAAGTGGAACAAGCCCTGACTCAGTTTCCCCTGGCTGAGGCAGGATACCGTTTTCCCTCAGGAAACAGGTGCCTCTAGCTCCTTTACCCTCATCCCTTAGTTGCACTGCAGGTTGTAGGGAGCAGGTCCTGACTCAGTTTCCCTGGGAGGGAGCCCACCCTGGTGAGGATGGATGGTGGGTTTGTGCTGACCCTTGTCTCTTCCTCTTTCAGACCTGTTCCCCCTCATCTTCCCTTCAGGTAAGTGGTCAGTCCTTTCCCAGTGGTGGGGGAGGGACTGCCCAAGGTTAGGGGCCATGGGAACAGCATCTGACCGGCCAGCTGTGTTCTGCAGAGCCAGCCCAGTCTTCTGGCCCCTATGTGGAGATCATCGAGCAGCCCAAGCAGCGGGGCATGCGCTTCCGCTACAAGTGTGAGGGGCGCTCTGCAGGCAGTATCCCAGGCGAGAGGAGCACGGATACCACTAAGACCCACCCTACCATCAAGGTCAGCACCAGACCCCAGGGGTAAGGTGGGGGCACAGGTGTGGTGGAAGGGACAAGGGATGGCAGAGCCCCAGCAGACCTGCCTCCAGGCCACCGTGCTCCCTTGCATCTGGAAGCCAGGTTTGGGATTGCTGGGCCTCTAGAGTGCTCTCTGTACTTTGGACAGATCAATGGCTACACAGGACCAGGGACAGTTCGCATCTCCCTGGTCACCAAGGAGCCCCCTCACCGGCCTCACCCCCATGAGCTTGTGGGGAAGGACTGCCGGGATGGCTTCTATGAGGCTGATCTCTGCCCAGACCGCTGCATCCACAGGTGAGCTCCCAGGCCACGGGGTAGAGGGAGAGGTCGGGGACAGGAGGCAGGACAGCCGAGTAGCCGTTGCAGTGTTATTCTTGTCTGGACATTCGACATGGGGCAGAACTCCTCACTTTTTACTCTGTCCCCAGCTCTGCCAGCCAACTTCTTTTGTCTTGAAATTATCCATTGATGTGTCCACTCTCCCTAGCAAATGGGAGGACTATGGGACAGGGATGAGTCCCTAATCACCTTGGAGTCCCTGGTCCCTGTTACTAGAAGAGCAAGTCCCTCAGAGTCACTTTCTTTTGTATGAAAAAGAAAACCACTGATGTAACAGACTCCCCTGGAGCTTACATACCAGTTGACAGAGACGGGCCATAAATAATCATACAAATAAATAAACAAGATACTGTTAGAGAGTAGCAATTTCAGTGACGAAAATAAACAGGGTAATAGGTCGGGAAGATGACCCCGGGCGGGGCAGAGGGGAGCTGGCTCATTACTTTGGATTGAGAGGTCAGGGAAGGTCTCTCTCTGCTAAGACTTGAACGGTGAGCCCGACAGAGCATTCCAAGCAGAACAAACAAGTGCAATGGCCGTGAAGTGGGGTGAGTTTAGTGTTTGGAGAATGGAAAAGAAGCGCGTGTGGCTGAGGGTAGCGAGCCCGTGGGTAGCTCGCAAGGGCTAGGCCCCGCTGGGACGTGTCAGCTGAGGTGAAGAGTGGGTTTTATTGAAGAACCAGAAGCCATTGCAGGGGTGAAGCACAGAGCGGCAGTCTGGGGGGGTTGGCAGCGGGGAGGAAGGGGTGGCCTGGCAAGGCAGGTGGTCCAGGCTCTGCTGGAGACACGGAACTGATGACTGGGGTGGTGCTTAGCTTCCAGAACCTGGGGATCCAGTGTGTGAAGAAGCGGGACCTGGAGCAGGCTATCAGCCAGCGCATTCAGACCAACAATAACCCCTTCCAAGGTGAGGGGCGAGAGGGCAAAGGTCTGACCTGCTTGCGGAGCCCACACCCTCTGTTACCCTCCCCCGGCCACCTGCCCTGCATCTCCTTCATTTCCCTTATTGGCCAAGACTCAGTGCAGATGAAATCTTGCTGCCCATTCAGTACACACTCCCATTTTATCTTTGGGAAACTGAGGCACAGAGAGAGGACACGATATCTGGGCCACAGTGGGTCTAGGATGGGTCTAGAACTTTGTCCTCTTCTTCCCCTGGGACTTCTGTTTCATACGCCTTCAAATAGCCCTCCCCATGCAGAGCTGCCTGCCCTCCCTCATCTCCTCTCTCCTTCCCCTCCCCCCACTTTCCTGACTGTCTGTCTGTCTGACAGTTCCCATAGAAGAGCAGCGTGGGGACTATGACCTGAATGCTGTGCGACTCTGCTTCCAGGTGACAGTGCGGGACCCATCAGGCAGGCCCCTCCACCTGCCACCTGTCCTCTCTCATCCCATCTTTGACAACCGTGAGTGGCCAGGGAGCCACAGAAAGGGGAGGGGGTGGGCCTGGGTAAGAGGAAGGGGGCTGTGCGGCCTACAAGAGAAGCTCTGGCTTCCGTCATCATCTAGTGTGTTTGTCATCTCTTCTGTGCCCCATTGTGCTGGCTGGGGACAGAGCAGAGAAGACCCAGGGCTGCCTCAAGGTGTACTTCCAGGGAGTCTGATGGGAAACGGGCATTTTCCATGGCATGTGGTGAGAGGTAGTGTACCTGGAACTATGCTAATGACTCTCGGAAATGAACTCCCAGGAACAAGGTCATGCTAGACAGCGGTGATTCCATGATGGGCCCTCACAAGAAGCTCACAGATGAATGGGACCAGTGTTGATCAAGTGCAGTCTTTAACCAGCAGAATGAATGGAAATAAAAGGGCAGGGAACCTGTATAAACTTGGGGCCAGGAGGGAATGGCTCATTACCAAGGTGTGTGTGAACCAGGCCTTGAAGATGCACTGGGGTCAGATAGAGAAAGAGAAGGTGCGATCAGATTGGTTCCTACCGGACCCAGCTCTGTGAGGGCAGCCATGTTTAGGTTTTGGGGGTGTTGTGTTAGAGCAGTGTTGAGCACATAGCAGGTAAATAGTTGCTGAATGGGTTCGGGCGAGGAGCCGATGGGATTGGTCTAACTTTGGCTACTGAGGTGTGGTTGGCAAACTAAGCAACCCTGATGCTGAGCTGGACTGGGCAGGGATGTTGCATCTCCTGTGGGCCACCCTGGGGACCTCTGGTGGTTCAGGGCTTCCTTCCTTATTGTCACACCCTCAGGTGCCCCCAACACTGCTGAGCTCAAGATCTGCCGAGTGAACCGAAACTCCGGGAGCTGCCTCGGTGGGGATGAGATCTTCCTGCTGTGTGACAAGGTGCAGAAAGGTACACACCAGGGCTGGGCTGCGCTCCGGAGTGAGTGGGGAGGGGCAAGGCTGCGCAGAGGTGGCGAGTGCCTGCGCAGAGGTGGCGAGTGCCAGGTACCTGGCTTTCAACACTCCCCCACGTGCCTCAGGTGGGCGGCAGGGTGATGTCTCCGGACACAGGCATCAGAGGTTAGGGGCAGCAGGCGTGGGGGGGTGGACACACTGACTCACACTGCTGCCTATCTCCCGCAGAGGACATCGAGGTGTATTTCACGGGACCAGGCTGGGAGGCCCGAGGCTCCTTTTCTCAAGCTGATGTGCACCGACAAGTGGCCATTGTGTTCCGGACCCCTCCCTATGCAGACCCCAGCCTTCAGGCTCCTGTGCGTGTCTCCATGCAGCTGCGGCGGCCTTCCGATCGGGAGCTCAGCGAGCCCATGGAGTTCCAGTACCTTCCAGACACGGGTACACCGCTGGGGAGGGTGGTAGCAGGGCAGGTGGGCTCTAACCAAGAGAAAAGCCAGGGCTGGGTGTCTGGGGCCTGAACTTGGATTTGTAGGGTACAGTCATCACTGCATAGCATTTCAGTCAAGGACAGACTACATATGCGATGGTGGTCCCATAAGATTGTGTTGCCTAGTGACGCTGCAGTGTCTTAGTTTGTGTAGCGTGCTTTGTGACGTTCACACAGTGGTGAAACCACCTGACAACGTGTTTCTTAGAACCTGTCCCCATTGTTAAGTGACACATGACTATAATCAGAATCCATTTCTTCACTTAACAGTGACAACTGAGAGTTATTGAATTCGTACTATGCCCCGTTCCAAGCATCTCAGTAATTACCTTTGGAGTGCAGAGGCATAGCTGGTGAATGGCAGAGTTACCGTCTGACCCCAGGCCAACTGGCTCCAGGGTCCTGTTGCCACCTGTGTGTGTTTTGTCACTACCATATAGCCCAGACACTCAGCCCAAAGCCTTGAGTGCCCATTTGGTAGCAGGGCCTATGCCAGGTGTTGTGAATGCAAAGATGACTGGGACAGGATCCCTGCCCTTCATAAGCTCAGTCACATGAGGACGAGAGACATGTATAACACATCCTCATGTCACGGAATGACGCGTGAAACGGAGGTGTGTGCAGAGTGCAGGGGGGCTCAGGTGAGGGGAGCTGGAGACAGGTGCCCGCACGAGTGGCCATTTGCCTTGGAGAAAGACCCAGAAGCACATTCTCCAGGCGTGTGGCCCAGCATGGAAGGGCAGAGGTGTTGGCAAGTTTGTGGCCTGTTCTTGGGCATCTTTGTGGTGGGAGCTGATGTCGGGCAGTGAGCAGGTGACAGAGGAGGGCCCGTCAGCTTCAGGCTGCCCCCAGGGTTTCACCCTGCGAGCGGTGGGGAGCCACCCAAGGGTTCTGAGAGGGGTGACATGAGCAGAGCTGGAAGTTCCCTTGGGCTGCTGTGCATAGAGGTTCTGAGAGGGAAGGACGTGAGAAGGAGAGGCTGTTCTGGAAGATGTTGTCATAGTCCTGGAAGAGAGGATACGGGCACCCAGCTCAGTCCCGCCTCAGGACACGTGTCCTAGCCTTGCCTCTCCTGGGAATAGTTGGCCCCCAAGAATTAGTGGGACTAGCTCACCTCACCACCTCAGGAGTCCCCAGCCTCGCTTCCGTTGCTGTCACATCACCTTGTGTATGTACATGAGCTTCCCTGGAGTCCTGGAGGTTCTTTTTGTTTTTTTGGTGGGACTTGGGATTGAACCCAGGGGCGTTTTATCTCTGAGCTACACACGCAGCCCTTTTTTTTTTTTTTTTTTCCTTTTTTTTTTTT
>PVJS01043712.1:0-10045 GCA_004027185.1 Glis glis | reverse complement strand
CAAGAAATGTAAAAAGAAATAAAAAATAAATTAAAAAAATGAAATAAAGCTGCGTGACCGCATGTCACAGGAGGTACACATTACCCCGGCGAGCCCTCTGGTGACCACGTAATTATGAACGGGATCAAGTGCGCTCAGGTGAAGCAGTACTGTACTTTGCAGCTGTAGAACAAAGGACCTTGTGTCTGCTCTGAGTCAGGGAGAACGCCTCTGAGGACGCGGCCTGGAGCTCAGGCTTGTTGAGTGAGATAGAACCCTCAAGGGGGCTTGGGAGGAAAGCCTTTCAGATAGAACCCATGGTCTGGGTAGCAGCCCATCATGGAAGCAAGTAGAAGAGAAGAAATCATTGCGCAGGGAGGAGCAGGGTGCCGAACAGGGTGGGGGCTGCTGCCGAGCACCTGGGTGCGTATTCCTAGGCCTCATTGTCTGAAGCCCTGACCTTTGTTCCAATCTTCGAGGCTGCCAGCTGAAAGCAGGGCCTCTTCAGGTAAGACCCAAGTCTTGGATGTCTTTATATCCCACAAAGTGGGCAGATCATAAATGCTCAATGAATATTTCCTAATTTATCTGACCTAAAGATTTTCCTCACCACCTTCTTATACCTGAACTAGAAGATACTAAAACACACCCGCCTGATTTATCTTTTAATAAATTGAACAAGTTAATCATTTATGGTCAAATAGCCTCATTAGAAAGCAATTTTGTGAAATGTATTAGGAGAATGATATATCTAAAGAAACCGGTTCTTTCTCTTAAAAACTGACTTCCTTTCCCCCTGCATTTTCTTATGAAAACATATAAATATATAGCAATGTTGAGAGAGTTCCAGTGAACACCTATATTTTATACCCAATGCCCAGATTCTACCATTCAACATTTTACTTGCTTTGTTTACTTGCTTTCTCTCTCTTCCTCCTTCCTTCTCTCTGTCTCTCCTTCTCTCTATCTATCCTTTAAACCATCTTGCTTTTTGGGGAGCATTTATTTATTTATTTATTTTTGCAGTACCAGGGATTGAAGCCAGGGGCGTTCTACCTCCGAGCTACACCCCAGCCCTATTTTTTTTTATACTTTATTTTGAAACCGGGTCTCACGAAGTTGCGGAGGGCCTCACTAAGTAGCTGAGGCTGGCCGTGAACCCAGATCCTCTGGTCTCCGCCTCCCAAGTACTGGTATTACAAGCATACGCCACCACGCCCGGCTTTTTGGGGAGCATTTAAAAATAAATTGTAAGTCGTGCATGGTGGTACATGCTTCCAGTACTTGGAAGGCTGAGACAGGAGGATCGCAGGTTTGAAGCTAGCCTCAGCAACTTAGCGAGGCCCTCAGCAACTTAGCAAGACCCTGTTTCCAAATAAAAAACAAAATAGGGCTGGGGGTGTAGCTCAGAGGTAGAATGTCCCTGGGTTCGATCCCCAGCACCACACACACACACAAAGGAAATATAGGCATCAATACAATTTCTTTCAAATATTTCAGCATGCATAGCACTAGCTAGAGATTAATAATTAGGCTTTTCTTATATTAGATGTACTAGAATAAAATGCATAAGTCCTATATTCACACTCACTGGCTTTTAATAACTACATGTATCTGTGTAAATGAAAAAATCCTATCAAGATACAGAACATTACCATGTCTCCAGAAAGTTCCCTCATACCCCCTCCTAGTTTCTCTTCTGTTTGTCCATGGGACATTATCTGTTCTAGAATTTAAGTAGAATTAACCAGTATTTACTCTTTTGTACAAGGTTCCTTTCATTATTAAAATCTTATTTTTAAGATTCATCCGTGTTGTTGCATGTATGACTAGTTCATTACTTCTTTATTTTGCTCAGTAGTAGTAGTCCACTTTTAGATACTGGTTTGTTTACCTATTTTCCTATTGATGAACATAAAAGCTGTTTTCAGTTTTAGGCTATTACAAATTAAGGTGCTCAGAACATTCTAGCACAAATCTTTTCTTGAACATATATTATCATGGGTAAATATCTAGGATTGCAATTACAGGGGTGTAAAGTAAATGTGTGCTTAATTTTATAAGAAATTGCTTTTTTTTCCAAAGTGGTGTATGGTTTTACACTCCTACAAATAATGGATGAAGTTCCAGAAGCTCTACATCCTTGCCAACATTTGATGCTATCAGTCTTTTGTGTTGGCCATTCTTGTAGACATTCAGTGATACCTCATTGTGGTTTTAATTTTCATTTCCCTGATGACTCATGATGTTGAGTATTTCATGTGCCTATTGCTCATCCAAGTACCTGCTTCTGTGAAGTACCTGTCTAAATCTTTTGCTTCTTTTTTCCCCCCTTGGTGTTGGTTATTGAACTCCAGGGCTTACACACTCTAGGCAAGTGTTCTACCACTGAGCCATATCTCCAGCCCGTTTGCTCCTTTTTTTAGATGTTTTTTCTCATGTGTATGTGTGTGTGTGTGTGTGTGTGTGTGTGTGTGTGTGTGTGTATGTGTCACTGGAGATTGAACCCAGGGGCATTCTGCCTCTGGGCTACACCCCGAGCCCCATTTTTTAAAATTTTGAAACAGGGTCTCACTAAGTTGTGGAGGGCCTCCCTCATTTGCTAAGGCTATCCGTGAACCTGTGAACCTCCTGTCTCAGCCTCCCAAGTCCTAGGATACAGGTTTACTCCGCCATGCGTGGCTGTAGCTATTCTTTATATATTCTAGATACCCAGTCCTTTGTCAGATATATTTTTAGTGAATATGCTCTGTTAGTATTGGCTTGCCTATTTTCTTAAAGGTATCTTTTGATGAGATTTCAGTGAACTTGAATTTATATACACACACATACACACATGTGTGCATACATTTATATATATTTTTTCTTCTGATATTGCTTTTTATGACCTTATGAAACTCTGGCTTACCTTCAAGTCATTGAGATATTATCCTATTTTCCTCTAAAATGGTATGGTTTCAGCTTTTTTATTTAGGCCTGTGATCCATCTCGGTATGAGTTAGCAGTTGAGGTTCATTTTTCTATGTAGTTCTCTAGTTACTTTACACCATTTCTTTAAATTCCTGTTGGTTTGTTTTGGTGTCTTTGTATAAGTGCAGGTCTATTTATATGTCATTAAGATAATGTCAGTGTAACTAACATGCAAAATCTCTTTCCTAAATACTCTCTCTTTATTTAATTTTTACACGCGATGATCTGGATAAGAATTTCACAAGGATATAATGACATCTGACAGCCTTCTAGGAAAATGGAGCCCCTGTGACTCAAAAATATAAACAGCTCATTTCTGTTTTAGGGATTTAGCTTCCATATTGATGATCAAATGTACTTTCCATCCTTACTTGAAAATTAAGGGGGCCTTAAGACTACAAAACAAAGAACTGTGTTACTGCCATTATATCCTAAGTTAAAGTTCACCGTATTTTGTTATTTAAGAAAGATAATCGTTTCCTCTAACTGGACTCTAATGTAGTCGAAAGGCAAGGATTGCTTCTAGGAACTTAATAAACAAACTTAGATAAGTGACTTCCTTCTTTTATTTTTCATTTGAAAAGAAAAAAAAGTAAGTCTTAAACTGTTCTGTTATAATAGGGGGTTGTAAAAATCAGTGAGTTTCAGGGAAATACTTTCGGGAAATGTGGGTAAAACAAAAATATATGTAGCAGGTAGCTGGCAAATTCAAGGTGTTTTTCTCGCATGTCTGGGTAGCAGGCATTCCCCTCTGTGTAAAAGCCCCTAACCATTTGATTAACACTCTCCTTTATGTAATTTGGAATGGGTTCTCTTTGCTACTATGAAGGAAGCTGCAGAGAAACGCAGCCTCCCTTAGATTGTGTGTGCCCAGGCAGGTGGGAGAGGAGTCCGGTTGTACGTCCTCCTTGGCAGCCTCCCCTGCCTTGGCTAACCCGGGTGGATTTGCCTGGTCTGGATTCCCGTAATTCAATAGCCTGTTTCCTTCCGGTAGGGATTGCCTGACCACTTAAAACGTGCCATGTGTCTTTGTCTCATGCCACTCACAAATGTTGTGGTTTAAACACAAAGAATTTTAACATCTCTCACATCTCAAAATAAACAGCAGCTCTGGAAATGTCACAGGGCCTTCTGTACACAGGAAATGGATTCTGTGAAAAGGATTGAAATTATTCATGGTGCACAGTAGAAACTTCCTGATGCTCCCCCGCCCGCCCCCTCCTCCAAGAACCAAGAAGAAACAACTATTGGTGCTTCCCAATGTGAACCTGGTAGGACACTTTCTGGTTGGTGTGGATGGACATTAAAAATCATTATACTCAAGGAACCTGATGTTTTAGTACATGGAATTTACTCAATCTTACTATCTTTTTTTGATTTAAGTATAGCCAACTCAGTGTTTTAAATAATGAAAGTGAACTTCCATAACAATCATCTTGGGTTTGATTCTAGGATAATTTACAATGTTTTTCTCACCATAATGATTAAAAACCATACCAACTGGTCCCATCTAATATGCTAGTTTGAAGGGGGAGCTATCACCTGCTAAACCAAAGAATAACAATGATAAACTCAAAGTTATTTGAAATGAAAAAAAATAATAAAAAAGAGAACAAAAAGAGTTATTTGAAGCAAAACATAGCAAAATTGGACTCCTAATTGTAACCTACTTATTTGTATATAAACCCTGGGTATGACCCATGACTTCACATTTCATGCAAAGGAGCTGAGAAAGGAAAGAGATGATCGGTGAACTACAAAAGACTTTTGGAACATGGGAAGGGACCACTTGTGCATGAATGCTGCCTCATGAAGCCAAAAATAATAAGTTACCGGAAAATCAGGTGACTAAATTATTCCAGCCTGGAGGCAGGCTCACCTGGAAGCTAAGAGTTATGTGGCGAAGGACTGCAGTTCCCAATGCCCTTGACAGCACCAAAAGGGGGGGGGGAATCACATATTAATAAGGCCACTGGTTCTTAACAACTCGTTTTGAGCCTGTTTTCTATGTAACATGGTACATTCTTTTGAAATAAGCATGTTTATTCACTCCAATCAGTTGGAAATCTCACTTCCCAAGGAGGAAATATTCCATGAGGTCTGATGCAAACATCGCCAATCAAGGGAAAAGAAAGTGCCATTAACTTAATGATTGAAGAAACAAGTTCGATCAACAAGGCAAGAAGAGATCTTGAGAGTATCTGTGGAATTTTCCTTCTCCTGATGATTTTGGTTTCTTGTTCGTTTCTGGTACTGTTCGTTTGTGGTACTGTGGATTGAACCCGGTGCATTCTACCTCTGAGCTACACCTCAGCCCTATTTTATTTTTATTTTGAAACAGGGTCTCACTAGGTTGAGGAGAGTCTGACTACTTGCTGAGGCTGTCCTCTAACCTGTGATCCTCCTGTCTCAGCCTCCCAAGTACTGGAATTATAGGCATGTGCCACCATGCCCAGCTTCCTCCTGATTATTTTGAGCACTGTCTCCTTCAATTTAGGAATTTATAGGTTGTTAGCATGCCTCTGTATGATCACATTTACACGAAAATATTAGGAAAAAATAGATGTGGGAAGCACATCTTTGTCATATCATTTCCTGGACAAAACGTATACAAATCATGGTGAGACTCGGGCTAAAGGAGCAACTGAGATCAGAGTTCACATTGTCCCCTTGACTCATAGTCATGCTGCTGATTGTGTGTCGGAGGAGCCATACACACTGGATATCCATTGAAATGTGAACAGTTCCAGTTGTGTATACACACACACACACATTCCAAACCCCACCGACTGATTAGCCGTTAACCACCCCACGCAAAGTCTGAACCATATTACTTCACTAGACATCCTTTAAGCTGTGGTAGAATGGAAGATTGAATGGAAGATCTGGGGTGGCCAGCAGCTATATAATTGATAGCCTACTGCGGTAAACACCTCCATATCAATTCTCTCCCCTAAAAAAATAAAAACTAAGTCAGGTGTGGTGGTGCACGCTTGTAATTCCAGTACTTGGGAGGCAGAGACAGGAGGATCGACGGTTCAAAGCCAGCCTCGGCAATTTAGGCTCTCAGCAACTTAGTGAGGCCATGTTTCCAAATAAAACATTAAAAAATAGGTCTGGGGGTATACCCCGGAGGTAGAAGACCCCTGGGTTCCATCCTCAGTACCACAAAATAAAAAATAAAAAATAAAAAATAAAAAATAAAAAATAAAAATAATAAATAACAGACCCCAGATTTTTTTTCATACTGGGGATTGAACCCAGGGGTGTTCTACTTCTGAGCTATACCCCCAGCCCTATTTTATCTTATTTTTATTTATTTATTTATTTTGCAGTACTGGGGATTGAACCCAGGAGCATTCTACCTCAAAGATACACCCCAGCCCTATTTTTCATTCTTTATTTTGAAACAGGGTCTCACTAAGTTGCAGAGGGCCTCACCAAGTGGCTGAGGCTGACCATGAACCTGCGATCCTCCTGTCTCAGCCTCCCAAGTACTGGGATTACAAGTGTGCGCCACCACACCCAGGTCCTATTTTATTTTTTATCTTGAAACAGGGTCTTGCTAAATTGCTGAGGGTCTCACTAAGTTACTGAGTCTGGCCTTGAACCTGAAATCCTCCTGTGTCAGCTTCCCAAGTGCTGGAATTACAGACATGCTCCACTGTACCTGACCAGACCCTAGATTTTTTGTGGCACTGGGGACTGAACCCAGAGGCATTCTACCTCTGAACAACACCCCCAGCCCTATTTTTTCCTTTTCTTTTTGTTATAGTTTGATATAAAATGTCCCCTAAAGGACCCTTTATTAATATTCAAGGTTGATATAGTTGAGCCATGAGGGCTGTAATCCCAGCAGTGGATAAATCCATTGTAATGGATTTATGTGGGGTGTGGCCTGGGCGGGTAGGGTTCAGCTGGAGGGGGTGGGTCCCTGGGGGTGTGGCCTTGGAGATGTATATGGTTCCTCCTCCCCCGGCTCTTGCTCTTGCTTCCAGCCTTCATGATGTGAGGATCACAGCTCATGTGCTCTCCCTCTCTCCTCCTCCCACCACCATGCCCTGAGATCCACAGTCCCCAGCCTCACGTGGACTGAACCCTAAACCGTAAGAAAATAAATCTTCTTTCCTCTGAGTTACGTGGTCAGTCTTTTAGGTTATAGCTTCAAGAATGCTGGCCGGAACATTTTTCTACTTTTCTTTCTTTTTTGAAACAGGGTATTGCTACGTTGCTGAGGCTATCCTCGAATCCGCGATCCTCCTATCTCAGCCTCCCAAGGTACTGAGATTACGGGCATGCACTACCAGGCCCGGCTCAGTTCCTAGATTTTGATGCTGTATGAGATGGGGACACAGAGGCTGCCATATACATCTCGCGGCCAGACATGAGAGAAAGGCCCAGAGAGTCACAGAGACCAACCCTCCATTCAACCTTTAAGGCCAGCCCTGGGCGACTGCCCGTCTGGCTTCTTGTTTGGTGAGGGAAAAATAAAGCTCAGATGTTGAAGTCAGTGTTACCTGTGTTTCTTGTTAAGCACAAATAACTCAACCCTCCAACTCACACACTAACCTCATCTGCCCTTGGATTCTGTGCCTGGCACCACACTCAGCCGTGTTTTGCTCTTTAACCCCCAGGACAGCCCTCTACAGGAGACTGAGGTGCAGAGAGGTTATGCAATATACCCAAGGTCACTGACAGCTGCACTGACAACTGTCATGTACTCACAGGGGCCTCAATTGATTCAGTTATTTAATTATTTTTAAAAAATGACATTAAGCTGGGCTTGGTGGTGCACACCCATAATCCCAGTACTTGGGAGGCTGAGACAGGAGGATCACAGGTTTGAGGCCCATGCATGGTAACTTAGCGAGATCCTGTTTAAAAATAAAAAGTAAAATAAGGCTAGGGGTGTAGTTCAGAGGTAGAACCCACCTTGGGTTGAGTCCCCAGTTCCACACATTAAAACAAAGACACAAAGTATCTTTTGTGATCAACATCAACCAATATGCTACAGTTCTGGTGATGTCACTGAGTTACCCATGGTCCTTTGCGCAGCTCCTCTGTCTAAGAGCAGTCACCAGGAAGTGGTACTTTCCAAAATCAGACATTCTGTGTATGGATCTTTTTCCTTCATGGCTGCAATTAGTAAATCCAGTTTTTGCAAATGTTCTCATATAACCAATTATGAATTTGATCTATGACAGGACTTTGGGACTTAAGTCATCAATTTTTCTGGGTGATGGAGTAGACCCAGAAAAATGTAAAATCTTGGCCCTTATCCACAAGGTTGCTTAGTGTGTGACACTAAAAATAACGGTTACTCAATATTTACTGAGTGTTAACTAAGTGGGAGGCATAATTCCAATCACTTTAAATGCATTCGCTCAGTCTGCCCTCACAACTCAATGGCAAGTAACCTAATAATCACCATTTCTTAGGTGAGGAGAGCAAGGTTGAGCAATGTTGCTGGTGGTGCATACTTGTAGCTGTAATCCCAGTACTTGGGAGGTGGAGACAGGAGGATCATGCTTAGCAACCTAGCAAGACCCTGTTTCAAAACAAAAATATTTTTTAAAGGACTGGGGGTGTGGCTTGGGGGTAGAATAACCTAGGGTTCAGTCCCCAGTACCACAAAGAAAAAAAAGTTACTTGTGTCAAACCTAAATCACTATTAAATGACAGAAAAGGAATTTGAACCCTGGAAGACTGACTCCAGTCCATCTTTTATAAGAAGTTATTTACTGATTATCAAGGTGCATGCTCAATCTCTTCATACAAAATATCCACACATCAGAGCTGGAAAACTCACTGCATGATAAAGCCGGTGTCAAGAGACAGTATTGGTTGAGAATTTTCTAAGCATGTGAAGCACATTCATAGTGTTGACTCAGGCCAGCTGGACCGTCTGGGCCTACATCGTTTTAGTTCTCTTTAGCTGACTCTACGATGCTTTGGCATTTTGCAATTGACCCGCTTAGAGGGATGGTACAAGAAAGTTCGACAAACTTTGCTTTAGTGTTACTGTAATCATCTCATTGAGAGTGTTTCTGTTCGATGACACGACGTCATTACGTGAGCAAAGGCCCCAAAATCCAATACAAACCGGTGAAAGCAAAAGTGGAAGTTACTGGCACACAGAATTGGAAAATCTCAGTGTGCTTCAAGGACTGCTTGACCCGTGCTCAAATGATGGCGGCAGGATCGAATTTTCCTCATTCCATCCTTCTTTACCTTCACCCTTCTCTGCACTGCTCTTGAGAGCTCTAAACGGCGGCAGGAGCAGCAGCTCCAGTTCTCAGGTCCTCCCAGTACACGGTCAGAATCTCTTTCCCAGAAGTCCAAGGGGTCTGATGGACCCTGATTGGCTCATGTGCTCATCGCTGAGCCAATCCCCGTGGGTCAAGGGAATGCCGTGCATTGAATGGTCCTGCCCCAGTCACGTGGTCAGCCTGGTATGTGAGGGAGGAGCCAAATCCACAGAATGCACCTCCACATTAATAATGTTCTAGTACATTATATGTAATATCCCCATATAACATTATATGTAATATCCACAGGCAATTATTTACCCTACGACTAATAATCAAGTACATATAAACTAACCGTGCATATAACATCAATCTCAATACCCACATAACACATCATCAACACGAATATGACTTAGTACAATCAACCTATACCTTTTACATAAAACATTACATCATTGATCAGACATGGCACATAATTTGGGTCATCGTACATACCCCATCCTACTATTAAACTTGCTCTTCCAACCGCATATCACCTCCAAATGTGGTCCCTTAATTTCCCATCCTCCAAGAAACCAGCAACCCGCTCGGGTAAGATCCCCCTCCTCGCTCCGGGCCCATAGGGCGTGGGGGTTCCTATACTGAAACTATACCTGGCATCTGGTTCTTACTTCAGGGCCATAACCCCTAGTAATCGCCCATTCGTTCCCCTTAAATAAGACATCTCGATGGTGTAGTAACTAATCAGCCCTTGATCACTCACCCCTGCCTATAATGCATTTGGTAGTTATAAATATAGGGGTTTAGCCTCACCATAGCCTCCCGGCTACTTGTCTCCAGTCAATTCA
>PVJS01043711.1:0-16909 GCA_004027185.1 Glis glis | reverse complement strand
GAGAGAGAGAGAGAGAGAGAGAGAGAGAGAGACAGGGAGAGAGAGAGAGAGAGAGAGAGAGCGCTGAGGCTGGCCATGAACCCAGATCCTCCGGTCTCCACCTCCCAAAGTATTGGGATTACAAGCATGCGCCACCATGCCCGGCTAATTCTTTATTTTGAAACAGGGTCTCATTAAGTTTCAGAGGGTCTCACTCAGTATTCGAGCCATGAACCTGCGATCCTCCTGTCTCAGCCTCCCAAGTACTGGGATTACAAGCATGCACTGCCACGCCTGGCAAGGGGAGATTTTTAAAGCAGCACTTTTGCTCTCCTGAACTCAATCTTTCCCAAGTCCACGACATGGAACCAAGTTGGCTATGATGTTGAGCATCCTCCTAAGAGCAGCTGATTCTTTCTGGTCTTAGGCCCCAAGCTTGCTTCCTGCTGAGGCCCAAGTTGGAAAAGAACAGCAACAACAACAACAAAAACTGTAGAGGCTAGGCAACCTAATCCTTTGAGTATATTTTGAGGGTTTTTTTATTGGGGTTTTTTGGTTTGTCTTTCTTATTTCTCATTTGCAAGCTTCTTGAAAAGGCTTCACTTAAGGTTAAGCCTAAGTAACATCTCAATGCTAGAGCCCCAGAAGAGTAGTATTCTTTGCTGAAAGGACTTAAAGGAAAGGATGGAAAGAGGAGTGTCAATGGATTTAGAATCTATAAAAATCATCAGTAGCACATCTCTTTAAAAGGGAGGGAGCAATTCTGTCTCCCTCTGTGGGGACTTGGTGTACAGATGCACACATATGCACAAACATGCACACACACCCAGAACCTCCTTCAGAAAATGTAATTCTTACAAAGATTAAGGATGGCCAGGCATGGTGGTACATGCCTGTCATCCCAGTACTTGGGAGATTGAGACAGGAGGATCACAGGTTCGAGGCCAACACCTAGTGAGACCCTGTTTCAAAACAAAAAATTAGAAGGGCTGGGGGTGTAGCTCAGAACTAGCCTCTGGTTTCAATCCCCAGTACCAAAAAAAAAAGTAAAAATGCAGTAGGAGGGCACTATCATGCTGTCCCTAGAGACAGTAACACAACTTTGATAGGATTACTTTCTGATAATGAGCTTTCTATGGATAATGCAGTCTTTGATTTTTCTAAGCCTCTAGCATGAAATTCTTGGGATATTTTTCCAGTCATTCTCTCCAGGTTGACTGACATCTTAGCCATCAGAAGTTTCTGCTTCTCTCATCTACTGCTCTGTCCCAGTCAGACCTCATGGGCCTCGGTCTCACAGGTATCACTGTTCCCTCTGCCAGGCATGCTCTAAATGTACCACATCTTGTCTCTTCCTAGAGATTTCATCCATCTTTTAAGTCTGTTGTTTTCATAGGCTTTTCCTGCCCTCCAACAGAATAAGGTGATTTACAGTACCTACAATGCACAGTTGTGCATAGTGGTACTTTGCATTTGGGTGATCTCTCTTGCACTGGATTATAAACACCTTGAGAGCAGTAATTGTGACTTATGTTGCATGTTGAGAAAATTCTGTGTGTATCAGGCAACACCTGAATACCAGTTCTTCAATTAGACCTTCAACATAGACCGTGAAGGCTGAGGACTTCTTAGAAGAGAATGAAAAACAGGACCTGAGTGGATTGCCACCAGTCACCTCTTCCCTTTGCTTCTCATGAATCCCTTTGTAGTAAAGAGAATGTGGTGTTGGCTTCCTCATTTAGTCATCACTGTGGCTTTTGAGACTCTTAAAATTAACTTTATCCTAATGCTTTTCTAAAATGCCAGTTGACAACAGTGTACAGGTATTTTACATAACTACTGTATATTGGAGTTGTCTTCAATAGAATGTAGTGATCAAAATCCAGATCATAATTATATCCCGTCAGTGTTTCCATTATAAGCTCCTCTCTGGAAGGATTTGTTATTCATTTGTTTAATTTGTATCAGGCTTCAGTCTGACACCCAAGTTCTCAGTCCTGCTATAATGTAGGGAATCTTTTTTCTGCCTCAAAACATGCATTTTAATCAGTACAGCAATTCTGTATGTGGAATACTTGGTTTCTCTGCTGGGGAAGCCAACTCAACCCACACTACACATTCATATCAGATCACTTTACTTTCCAGGAGCAACTCTGATGTTCAAGGTGGTGGCACTGCTCAGGGTTCCCTGTGAGCCACCCTATGGACTGGGTGTCATCCCTGAACACAAATAACAAAAAAGCTCTCAGGAACATGAGCCACTGTGAGTACTTCTCACCCTGAATCCTCTGTTGAAATGCTAAAGACAAGAAAACCTCCACACATCTCCTGGACAGGATGTGTGACCTCTTCTGTCTTGTTATCTGCTGACATGGGCTAGCAGTGGATCCTCAGGAAAACTGGAGGCTCTCTGATCCCCTCCCTAGGAGTTAGTCTTTTATTTTCTCTCCTCTGGGTTTTCCTTGGCCTTCAAAGGCCCAAGTTTATTGTCCCTTCATGCTTCCAAATTCTGAGAAGTCTGTACCTAGAAGGTCAGGGAGCAAGGAGGCACATCCTTGCTCCTCATGGACCTATTTCAGGGTTAAAGACACTTCCCATACTTGGTTTTCTCTTTCCCCAACCCCTACTCCCTTCTGAAGTCCAGTTTGTTTTTAGACATCTCTAGGTGACTTTACCTTCTTTTTTTTTTTTCAGAAAAAGGCAAAGGTTTCAATTAACTTAAGAAAGGTGGGGATACAGGTTGGGGGTCATCTCAAGAAGGGGAGAGCGAGTCTCCCTGCGCACATTCATCCATCCATCCAAGCGAGCAAGAGAGAGTCCGCGTACTTTCACAGTTCTTTTATAGGAGGGGGTAGGTAGGGTCTCATAGTAGAGAGCAGGACTTCCTCTTAGTCCTCAGTTTCCCTGGCAACAGATAGGCAGTGGGGTCTGACCTTTGTCCTCCTCACCCACCCTACTTACATTAAGCATCTCAGGTGTGGAGAGGAGCCATTGTGATTAAGAGTGTGGATTCATTAAGGCTTCTGCCTGACTGAACACACCCTATAGGGTGGAGTTAGATTATGAACATTCAAAATTTTAAATATTTATTTTCCCAATGTCTCCTTTCTGCCTAATATTTCTATCTTTTCTATTCTACCTCATCATTTCCCTCCCTGAGACTTTGGTCCCTTAATCTTAAGGGAGTTGCCAAAGGGCGAAGGTCTGACTTCTGTAATTTCTTCTTAGCTGACAAAGGACTGTAGACGCTACCTATCCAGGGACCGAAAGTCTCATCCTAACTGATCTAAAGGAGACACGGGAAGGCCAGGGTTTTTGATTGGCTGTGGAACTATCATCCTCTGATGTTCTGGAAAAGAGGCATAAATATGTGAGATATTAGTCACCAACAACAGCAATTTAAACAACAGAAGAGCATTCTGATGTAAAGAGTACTGGCCAAGTAAATGAAAATTTTATCCCACCAAGGTGTTAACCAATCATTTTTTGAAAGGGCAACATCTACCAAGGTAATCCAGATGAACTGGAAGTTGGTACTAGCCCACAAATTAAACAGGCACCTTTATCAATACCTCTGTTATATTGTTGTGCCCAGTCCAGGAGAAAGTTTGTTTTTCCCTGGAAGAATGATGTAGAAATTAGTAGACAAATAAGTTGACATCTTTTAGTCTGGATAGACATAATAGATGATAGTTATAAGAAAAAAGCACAAAAATAAAACTTATCCTGATCCAGTCTTTTGGGGTTCTTTTAAACCTTTTAAAGGCTTACAGGTATAGTGTTCCCAGGTCTTAGCATCTGGAGGCTTATTCCTGACTTCAGAGTCTTGATTCTGTAAAATCTCAAGAGGCACAGGTTTAATTCTAGATATATGAATCCAGGATTTGTGTCCCTGTAGTTTAACAGCTGTGGGACAGTCTGGGAGAACTAATAAGACTTGGGTAAAGATTAGCTCTCTAAATCTATAAGTTAAATCTTTTGGCCTTGGGGGTGCCATCAACCCCAGTTACAATACATGTCTCTTTAGAAAAGGCCTAGGAGAGACAAGCACAGCAGAGGACTAAACTCCCATATCTAAAAGAAAATTGATATCTTTACCTGCCACGTCAAGAGTCACCCAGGCTCTTCTATTGTCCAACTGGTTAGAGGACTGATCAGAGGGGTCTTGCTGAGCCTCGGCATCCTCAGTCTTTGAGGGCAGCCATGATAGAAGCAGATGACCTCACTTCCCTTCAGAGGCAAGGGCAATCACACTTCCAATGTTTTTCCTCTTTACAGAAGGGGCACATCCCACATGCAGATGGACTCCCAGCTAGGGCAGTCCTTGACCCAATGCCCAGGCTCTTTGCAATAATGTCAGGTGCCAGGCCTCGACTTTTCTTCCCTCTCTCTGGCAGGAGCCTTTGGGTATCTCTGAGGGGGGCAGGGGCTTATTACCCAATGCCAGGGCAATTAAGTGGGCTTGTCCTTATGCCCGTATTTGTCTCTTCTGGCTTTTAATTTCATCTACCTTGTCTCTGTTGTTGAAAACCCCAAAGGCCAAATTTAAAAGGTGATCAATGGGAATCTGAGGTCCCATTTCCTGCTTCTGGAGTTTTTTCCTAATATTTGGGGCTGATTGGCTAATAAAATAAGTCCCCAACAATATCTGCCCTTTACGTGACTCTGGGTCAATATTAGTATACCTTCAGAGGGTCATAGTTAAGGGTCCCAGAAACAGAGCAGGATTTTTATTTGGTTTTTGCTTTACTGCTCTCATCTTATCATAATTAACTGCCTTATTTACACATCTCCTCATTTCTTTAATTAAACATGTGGCCATATGATTCCATTTGCTAAGGTCCTCACTCTGGCTTTGATAATTTTAGTTAAGGTTTTGCCAGGGATAGCCTCTTTCCTGTAGGCTGCCTCTGGTCTTGGACATAGATTTTATCAACAAATGTCTTTGCTGCTCTGTATAGGAGCCTTTTCTCCAGGAGTGCAGCAAGTAGACAGGATCACATGAAGATCTGCCCATGTTAGATCAAACATAATAGCCAGGTTTTGAAACCATTTATAAATTATCAGGGTCCTCTGAAAACTGACACAATTTTAACACTAGACTAGCTCAGTCATAGAAAAGGAACATGTATTCAATATATTTCGTTCCCCATTTAAATTTGACTATACATAGATTACATATAATTACATATGAAATACATACATATATAATTACCCAATTTTTAAAAATCAGTGGCATGACTTGGAATGCCAAGTGTTTTATCACCTCTAATTATCTTTGCCTGAAGATCATAATACAACTTAGGAATACACAAACATAAAAACCTTAAAAAATTACCATTAACAATTTTGATTAGAGGAAAAAGTGTTTTCTTAAGTTTTGCATTTTAGAAGATACTTAGGAAACACATATATATTTAACTTATAAAGGAGCCAGTCATAATTTAACACTATAGTTATAAAGAAGTCAACATATATTAACTTAACCTTAACATAACCTTATCCTAACATACATCAACTTAACCATAACATAACCTTAACATATATTAACTTAACCACTGGAATGAAATTTAGAATTTGTGGCTCAGTAAGATAACTATAACTACAAGTCTATGTAGGTTAACAGCACAGAACAAAAATCAAAGAATAGTTCTGATTTTACCTTCTTTATTTTCACATTGAATCTTCCTGGGACACTTCTGTGATATCAAAGAGTAAAGAGAAACAGGGGCTGGGAAAATAAAGGGAAGAGAAGCTGAAATTTGGTTCTTTTGATTCTCACAAGCTTGCCATAGGAATTCCTTCTAGAAAAAATGTCTATTTAGAAACTTCCTGCTTTGGGAATTCTACTCAAGGACTTTCTGCGTAGCTCAAGCCGATTACTAATTTGCTCTGTTTCTTCAGGTGTTATGGGAGAGGATTTGTTTTTTCATGTACTCAGCAAACATTTATTGAGCAAGTAAGCTATATCCAGACCCTCTCTTTGTAGCAATAAACAATTAAACAATCATTAGCAATACAAAAAAGAAGTATAGGCCCAAAGGGAAATATAAGAGGAGCTCTGATCAGGAAACATTTAAAGGCGATTTCCTAGAAGAAATATAATTTTAGCTGAGACCTGAGGATGAATAGGAGTTACTTGGCAAGAAAGGAGGAAAGAACAATTCAGGTGAATTCCTAGGACTGAGCTGGGCTGAAACAGGAGAATCGCAGGTTCAAAACCAGCTTCAGCAAATTAGCAAAACCCTCAGCAACTTAATGAGACCTGTTTCAAAATTAAAAACTAAGCCAGGCATGGTGGTGCACACTTGTAATCCCAGTACTTGGGAGGCTGAGACCAGAGGATCACGGGTTCGCAGCCAGCCTCAGGCTACTTAGTGAGGCCCTCCACAACTTAGTGAGACCCAGTTTCAAAATAAAGGATAAAAAATAGGGCCGGGGGTGTAGCTCGGAGGTAGAACGCCCCTGGGTTCAATCCCCGGTACCGCAAAAAAATAAAATAAAATAACATGTCAGCAATAAGCCGGGTTGGTGGTACAAATTTGTAATCCCAGTTATTTGAGAGGCTGAGACAGATTGGGCTCATCATTTCTCCCACCTTAGCCCAAACCCCTGTCTTCTCTCAGATAACTTCTTTTTTTTGGTACTGGGGATTGAACCCAGGGACGTTCTACCTCCGAGCTACACCTCCAGCCCTATTTTTATTCTTTATTTTGAAACAGGGTCTCACTGAGTTGCGGAGGCCTCACTAAGTAGCTGAGGCTGGCTGCGAACCCGGATCCTCCTGTCTCAGCCTAGCCCCCCCAGTCCTATTCTATTTTTATTTTGAAACAGGGTCTCGCTAGGTTGATGAGAGTCTCATTACTGGCTGAGGCTGTCCTCAAACCTGCGATCCTCCTGTTTCAGCCTCCCAAGTACTAGGATTACAAGCGTGCACCACCATGCTTGGCTTAAACTTGCTACATCCCAGCCTTCTAACTACTTCTCCTCCTCCTCCTCCTCCTCCTCCTCCTTCTTCTTTCTTTTTTTTTTTTAATGCTGCTGGGTATATCCCTGGGGAAACCCATGGATATTCTGCCTCTGAACTACACCCCCAGCCCTATTTTACTTTTATATTTTGAAATAGGCTCTCACTAAGTTATGGGGGCCTCACTAAGTTGCTGGAGCTGATCTCAAACCTGCAATCCCCCTGTCTCAGCCTCCCAAATACTAGAGTTACAGGTGTGCGTCACCACATCCGGCCCTCTAACTTCTTATGAGGGCACTCCTCCCCTTCTTGAGGGTTTTACTCAAATGACCTAATTACTTCGCAAAGGCCCCATCTCCTAATACCATAACAATGGATTAGTTTCAACTTATAAATTCAACACGTAAACACTGAAATTAAAACTGCAGTCCAAACACAAACATTCATTCCATTGCAGTTAGTATGCTGGCAATTCTAAAAATTTCTTTCCTTGAGAAAGAAAAAGCAGGCCTGATGTCTGGGAACAGATCTGATGCAGTAGGCTCACATTATTATAAAGGGCTTGGATACTTAAAGGTAAGCATCCCCCTTTTCTTTTCTTCTTTTTTTTTTTTGCGGTACTGGGGATTGAACCCAGGGGTGTTCTACCTCCAAGCTACACCCCCAGCCCTATTTTTTATTCTTTATTTTGAAACGGGGTCTCACTAAGTTGCGGAGGGCCTCAAGCATCCCCCTTTTCTAATGATCATTGGTTTCTCCTGTGGCGCTGTTGGCAGGAATACATTTGCCATGGAGTGATACAGGGATAGGAGGCCATAGCAGCAGTTTCTCCTGCAGCTGGGTAGGGAGCCTCGTGACCCATTTTTCCCACCCGCTTCTGGGGGACCACTAGTCCTCAGAGACCTCTTTCTCAGAATGAGACCACTCCTGCCTAGGCTGGGGCCTCTGGGAAGCAGATTCTGAGATGAAGCTTACAAGTCAGCTAATTGATTAGGGAATGCTCTCATGGTCAATAACAATGGAAGGGAGGAGAAGAAGTTAGGATTGAGTGGAGGGAGAAGCTGAGCTGTAATGCCCTCTCAACAAAGGCCTCTCACGCCACAGAGAACTCGGGTACCAGGATGACCCCAGAGTTGTCCCAAGTTGGGCCGGTCTTTTTTTTTTTTTTTTTTTTGGTACTAGGGATTGAACTCAGAGATGTTCTTTCTACCTCTGAACCACACCCCCAGCCCTATTTTATTTTTTTATTTTGAAACAGGATTTCACTAAGTTGCTGAGGCTGGCAGCGAACCTGCAATCCCCCTGTCTCAGCCTCCCAAGTACTGGAATTACAGGCATGCACCACCACGCCCGGCAAGGCAGTTTTCTTCATTCAGGCAATCTCCCTGGGGACTAAAAGCCGAGGGCCAATTCCCAGCAGTGCTCCTGTTGCTGAGGGAACGAGTCCTTCATTCCCAAAGCGGGATCTGGACAGCACATTCACTACAACTCTCAAAGTTGTGCAGGTCCAGCTGAAGTTAAAACTGTAGCCCAGATGACTGCCGTCCCTTCCATCCACTTCCCATGGTGTATCAGTTCATATGTCCACATCTTGTTCTATTGCAGAATATGGTAAATCTCTTCCACAGTAATTGAAATGCAAAGAGGAGAGGTGTTATCTGGAAAAATAAACCATCCAACTGGAGAGAAGGGCCAAAAGAGGGGAAATTCTGCAAGACTGGCCACATTGTTGTGGCTGCTTGGTTTGCAGTGGGGAAGACATCAGAACCACAGGATAGATCAGAGGGGCTATTAGGAATTGCTAGTAGGAGGGTGCCATATTAGTTCTGGGTCAGATTAAAGGTCATTCCTAATTTCTGGTCCTGTCACTGTACGGCTGAGACTTACTGGGGAAAAGCAAAGAGCATGCCCTCACACCCTGACCAGCCCCACTCTCCTGGCTGGGTCTCAGAGCCCCACTGTTCTAACCACGAGGGCTCTGGTGCAGATCCAGAGATGAGAAAGAAAAAGAAATATCTTCTTAAAATGATGATAATATCCCCAATCTAGGCTCACCCTAGAGGCTTATTTTGAAAATCACAGTGATTTAACTTGTTAGCAGTTTAATTCACTTTTAAAGATTAACCAGACTAATTATTCATCAGATTTCACCATCTTTGTCAGCCTCAGTAAGGATCTTTTGTTACAATGATTAATGTGTTTTAATTGTAGCTTCTCTCAGAGCAATAATTCGATCGCACAGTATTTGCCGAATCTATGGAAATCTTGGAA
The DNA here is from genome assembly GCA_004027185.1 of Glis glis. NCBI lineage: Eukaryota > Metazoa > Chordata > Mammalia > Rodentia > Gliridae > Glis > Glis glis. Next base: position 7,692 of record PVJS01043711.1, on the reverse strand, counting down.
ATGCTTTGACAGCTGAGCTATTCTTGGGAAATGGAAGTAAAGGAATATATGTAACTTACAAAAAGTGTTTTATAGCATATCATTAATATGGATTTTCCCTCTCTGACAGACCTTGCTCCACTTCAGTCCATGAAGCTGTTTGCTGTGCCATCAATTTCCCATCCAGAAATATTGGGGCGGAGTGGAGATCAACTGATACAGGTGATTGGACTTTCTCCAGGTGTCCTCAAGCATATTCCAGCCATAGTAATAATCACAGCAGATACACATTGGTCACAGGTAAAGTTAATCAATTAGCCAGTGTCCATAAATAATCATCCAATTAAGAGTCTGAATCCTGTGCTGTCTGTTCTTTTCTTTTCTTTTCTTTTTTCCTTCCTTCCTTCCTTCCTTTTTTTTTTGTGGTACTGTACTGGGGATTGAGCCCAGGGGCATTCTACCTCTGAACTACACCCCCAGCCCTATTTTATTTTTATTTTGAAACAGGGTCTCTCTAGGTTGATGAGAGTCTCATTACTTGCTGAGGCTGTCCTTGAATCTACGATCCTCCTGTCTCAGCCTCCCAAGTACTGAGATTATAGGCATGCACCACCACCCATGGCTTGTCCGTTCTATTTTCTACATCACACTGCATCTTCATTTATTCAACTGGTGGCTGCTGTCCAAGTGAAGCATTTTTACATCAAAAAGGTATTTGTAAGCCGGGCGTGGTGGCGCACGCTTATAATCCCAGTACTTTGGAAGGCGGAGACTGGAGGATCCAGGTTCGCAGCCAGCCTCAGCTTTCTCTCTGTCTCTCTCTCTCTCTCCTTAGTGAGGCCCTCCGCAACTTCGTGAGACCCGGTTTCAAAATAAAGTATAAAAAATAGGGCCGGGGGTGTAGCGCAGAGGTAGAATGCCCCTGGGTTCAATCCCCAGTATCGCAAAAAAAAAAAAAGGTGTTTGTAGAACATGGTAGAGAGATAAAGTATATGTGGCCAATGCTAATTTCAATTTAAAATGTATTTTAGTATTTTTTTTAAGCGTAATGGTTCTAAGAGCTTTGGAGTCAGATCTGGAATTGATTTTTGGCTTTACCACCTATTGGCTATGCCACCTTGGGGGAAATCAGCAGTACACCACCTTCCTGAGCCTCATTTCCTTATTTTCCTTACTTAACAAAGTAGATGTAATAAAACCCACCTCATAGGATTAAAATGATCTATTTCATGTAAAATGTACTACACTGCCTGACCTATGGTAAGCATACTTTTTTTGGGTACTGGGTTTTAAATGCAAAGGCATTCTACCTCCAAGTTATACTCCTAGTCCTTTTTATTTATTTCTTTCTTTCTTTTTTTTTTTTTTTTTGCGGTACCGGGGATTGAACGCGGAGGCGTTCTACCTCCGCGCTACGCCCCCAGCCCTATTTTGTATACTTTATTTTGAAACCGGGTCTCACGAGATTGCGGAGGGCCTCACTAAGGAGAGAGAGAGAGAGAGACAGGGAGAGAGAGAGAGACAGAGAAAGAGCTGAGGCTGGCCGCGAACCCGGATTCTCCGGTCTCCGCCTCCCAAAGTACTGGGATTACAAGCGTGCGCCACCACGTCCAGCCTATTTCTTTATTTTTTGAAACAGGGTCTTGTTAAGTTGCTGAGGCTGGCCTCAAACCCCTGGGGTCCTCCTGTCTCTGCCTCCCAAGTAATGGGATTACAGGCATGTGCCACCAAGCATAAATTAATTTTTGAAGAAGATATAAGCCTTTATAGTTTAAGAAAGTAACTTAACTTAAGCTTACTTAAACTTTATAGTTTAAGTAAGTTTAAGTAATGTTTATATAAGCATTTCTTATCTTCACAATAACCCTGAGACTAGTAAGGAAGGTGTACTGCCCTTATTTTTGTTTGTTCCTTTTCCAGCAAGAAAACTGGACCCAGAGAGATATAGCAACTTTGGTAAATATATCCTATATGTTCACCAACCAACTACTCTATCAAGTACAAAGCATGCTCTAAAATCCATAGATGCAGCCAGGCATGGTGGTGCATGCCTGTAATTCCAGTACTTGGGAGGGTGAGGCAGGAGGATCACAGGTTTAAGACCAACCTTGGTAATTTATCAAGACCCTGTTTCAAAGTAAAAAATAAAATAGGGCTGGGGGTGTAGCTCAGTTGTAGAGCACCCCTGGATTCAATTTCTAATACCAAATAAAATAAAATAAAACCCACAGATGCTGATTTCCATTCTAGTGCTTTTTTCTACTGCAACTTTATGAGTAGATAGTTGAAAACAGAATAACTCATTCACTATTTGTTGACAAACATTAGCTCTGCTATTGGAATATATGCATCAATAATAGCGGAGCCAAGCCATAACCTCATTTAATTCTTATTGAAACCTAGGAGCCGGGCGTGTGGCGCATGCTTGTAATCCCAGTACTTTGGGAGGCGGAGACCAGAGGATCCGGGTTTGTGGCCAGCCTCAGCTCGCACTCTCTCTCTCTCTCTCTCTCTCTCTCTACTTAGTAAGGCCCTCCACAACTTCGTGAGACCCGGTTTCAAAATAAAGTATAAAAAAAAAATAGGGCCGGGGGTGTAGTGCGGAGGTAGAATGCCCCTGGGTTTAATCCCCGGTACTGCAAAAAAAAAAAAAAAAAAAAAAAAAAAAAAAAAAAAAAAAAAAAAAAAAAAAAAAACCTAGGAAAAAACATCACTCCTGAAGACACTGAGGCTTACAGAAAAAAACAACTTAGTTTGACAGATTCAAACCCAGATCTGTCTGACTCTAATATCTGTGTTATAACCATATACTACTCTGATTCCTGCTAGTCCCACTTAACAAAATGCTGTTTTCAAAGGGGTGTGTTTTATTTATTTATTTATTTATTTTTTGCGGTGCCGGGGATTGAACCCAGGGGCGTTCTACCTCCGCGCTACGCCCCCAGCCCTATTTTTTTTTATACTTTATTTTGAAACCGGGTCTCACGAAGTTGCGGAGGGCCTCACTAAGTAGAGACAGAGAGAGAGAGACAGGGAGAGAGAGAGAGAGAGAGAGAGAGAGCGAGCTGAGGCTGGCCGCGAACCCGGATCCTCCGGTCTCCGCCTCCCAAAGTACTGGGATTACAAGCGTGCGCCACCACGCCTGGCAAAGGGGTGTGTTTTAGCCAGGCATGGTGATACACGTCTATAATCCCAGGAGGGAGGCTGAGACAGGAGGATCACAGATTCAAGGACAGCCCTAGGAGCTTAGTGAGACTTTCAGCAACCTAGTGAGACCCTGTTTCAGAAACACAAAACAAATAAAAGGGCTGGAGGTGTAGCTTGAAGGTAGAATGCCCCTGGGTTCAATCTCTAGCACATAAATAAATAAATAAATAAATAAATAAATAAGTGTGTTTTCAGTGAGACCTAGGAGTGTTATATAGTAACCAATAATCATACTTTAAAATCCTTGTGGTTCAGGCACCATGACTCCAAAATTCCTGTTGTTCCCCAACTTTTAGTTGGGGAACTAAGTTGGGCATAAGCACTGACTGTGAGGAAAGGTTCTGAGGTCAAACATGAGAAAGTTAACTCTTCCTTGGATATTCACAATGCATGATTGTATAGCAAAGGCGCTGAGAAATACTATGGTTCAAACAAATTATTTACATTAAACCTGATTTTTCAACTTGCTTGACCATAGAACCCTTCCTTTTAGTTATAATCATTAAGACCTATTGGGGTCTTGGGCGTGGTGACACACGCCTATATTCCTGGCACTTGGGAAGCTGAGATAGGAGGACTGCAGGTTCCAGGCCTGCCTTAGCAACTTAGAGAGACCCTGTTTCAAAACAAAAAGGCTGGGGATGTAGCTCAGTGGTAGAATGCCCCTGAGTTCAATCCCCAGTACCACACACAATTTTCACTCAGAAACAATCAGATGAGCTGGGCATGGTGATGCATGCCGTTAGTTCCAGCTATTCTAGAGGCTGAGACGGGAGGATCGAAACTTTGAGGACAGCCTGGGAAATTTAGTGAGACCCTGTGTCAAAATAAAAAAAGGGTTGGGGATGCATTTCAGATATTTAGCACCCCTTGGTTCAATCCCCAGTACAAAACAATAACAACAGGAAAGGAGAGAGCAAAAGGAAAGAAAAAGAAATATGTTATTTTCTCCAGTAAGGCAAAAGGCACAAGGATTTTCTTTTCTTCTCTTCATTATTTATCCTTTACTTTATTCAGTTTTAAGTGGAGCAGTGGTTTGTGAGATGACAAAGTTTGAGACTCATTCATTTAACTGAAGATCCCCCAGTCTAGGGAAAAAAAAAACAGGAAAAAAAGGACCAAACGGTACAGAAAGTCCCCCAAAAAGCTTTCAAGTACTACTGGTGCATTCTTTTTGTTTTGATCCTCTCTCCCCATAGAGTGGCTTTTTTTAAGCATACTTTTCCAAGTTGTTACATTAACAAATTTGCACTGGTTTCTTTATTCTTGTCATCTAAAGACTACCTTGTCAGTGGATGCTGAACTTTTCCTTCATGCCAGGCCTGCCGATCTGTCTAATGTCATAAGTGTCTGCTCACATTAGCTCCTGGAGACTGGAGAAGATTCCGCATGGGGCCTTTCCAGCAAGTTGATTTGACAGAATGAGTCCCCATGCTAGCTCATGGCACTTATCAGTTAGTCAGCCTTCCTCCGGGACGGGAATTTAGAGTGCACCATATTCAGTTTCCAAATCAACTGCTGTCCCCTCAGGAAGCTGTATGTTGCATTATTAAAAGAGATGCCTTTAAACATAGCATCATACTTAAACATTCATCCACATTTAAAAAAAACAAAACAAAACAAGGTGGACAGGCTGGAGAGAGATGACAACAATGCCCCATCCCTTCTCTGTGTTAACTCTTTCCCCCCAGCTTGCTTGCCTCTGTCATTGAAGAGTCTGTGACTTTTATTGATAAACATGCACACTGATTATTTTGTGAGTCTTACCTTTATTCAAACAAGGGTGCTTCTGCATGATGTTGGGTGGCTATGAAACATTCCCCTAAGTCGTGAGGCCTTGGAGCTGAGGTCTCCATGTTCCCCAACCTCTCCTTTCACTGAACTCCAGCTGCAAGAAAATGGCAATGGCTTTGGTTTACCTGTTACCTACCTCTCCCAAGAGTTTAAACAAAATGAAAGAATGAGTTCTTCAGTGCAAATGAACAGATCTGAAACTCACACTTTCATAAGTATAACTTCAAGCACACCTGTAATCCCAGTACTTGGGAGGCTGAGACAAGAGGATTGCAGGTTTGAGGCTAGCCTCAGAAACCTAGCATGACTCTCCGCAACTTAGTGAGAAACTGTTTCAAAATTTAAAAAAATGAAAAGGGGTGGGGGTGTAGCTCGGAGGTAGAGTGCCTCTGGGTTAAATCCTCAATACAAAAATAAATGAATAAATAAATAAATAAAACTTCAGATAGGTCTAATTTTAAAAAATAAAATATGTGTCCATTTTATCTTTATCTTTCCAAACAAGAAATTGACAAGATTGCCAGAGAAAAGAAGAGATCCTCTTTAAAGCTGCATGTTGATATAAATATGAAAATGGATTAAACTCTGCTTCCAATTTCCGAACATGTGTACTTCAATGAATATTAAATGGCAGGCCCCTATCATCATCATGACTTATTTACTCACCAGAGTTTTTATCAAAAAGGGCCTGGAGTTGCCTGTGGAGCGTGAAAGTCTCCTGTAATTGAGTTTAGAGTGGTAAATCCACTAAAGAGGCCATGGCCCCAGAGACGCCCCTGAAACCCACCTGTCAGCTGGTGTTAGATCACAGCTCAAATAAGGCATGACTGCCTGCTCCTGCTAAACACTGCTGTAGCCAGAAACAAAAGAGAGAGAGAGAGAGAGGTTGTTCCCTGGGGGATGAGGGAGGACTGGGGGGCAAGCCGTGGGGGTTGGGAGGGCAGGCGAAAACCTCTCCTCTAACAGCTGCCCAATGTCAGCTGGAATCATGATCTGAAACCCAGCTGGGAAGGGGAACTGGCCAGGGCCTCCATCGGTGAGGTGTCATTTCCTTATTTTAACATCCGCTATGCAGGAGCGTGATGGAGTGGACAAGCAGCTTTCATCATGGTCGAGACACGGAATTCAAAGCCTGGAATTGCAGCCAGATTAAAGATGCAGCAGCTTCAGACTAGCGCCGAAAAGTCCACATCTGGAAATGGAGGGAAGCTTCCAGCTAAGGCTGGACCAGTCAGGGGTGGGAGTAGGAACGTTGAAGCCAAAGAAGCATCATTCATTCAACAAATGCTTATGAATTGTTTATTTACTAGTGCTGATTACTGTATCAGTTGCTGAGTGTACAAAGGTAAACAAGACACAGTGGTTGCCCTGAAGGAACTTAGAATGTAGTTGGAAAAGCTCATAGTTGGGTCATTTTGACAATCCAGTGTCGCAGGTCATGGGAACAAAAATATGTGCTTCAAATGATAAGTTAGGAAGACTTTCTGTGGAAGGGACATTTAAGCTGAGTTTTCAGAATGAGTGGGATTTAGCCAGGCAAAGGAGCAGAGTAGGGTAGGTGTGGGGATTGTGATAGCAATGAGAAACTCTTACCATGTGGAAGAGACATACTATCAAAAGGGATGTCGAGTCAGGTGTGGTGGCCCATGCCTCTAATCCCAGTACTGGGAGGCTGAGACAGGAGGATCATAGGTTCAAAGGTTCCTCAGCAATTTAGCAAAGCTTTCAGCAACCTAATGAAACCCTGTCTCCAACTAAAAAAATAAAATAGGACTGAGGGTATAGCTTGGAGGTAGAACACCCTGGTTTCAATCTCCAGCACCCCCACACACACACACACACAGAAAGAATGGCAAAGCAGGGCATGGTGGTGCATGCCTATAATACTAGTATTTGGGAGGCTGAGACAGGAGGATTACAGGCTCGAGATCAGCCTTGGCAATTTATCAAGGCTCTCAGTAACTTAGTGAGACCCAATTTCAAAATAAAATAGGACTGGGGATGTAGCTCAGAGGTAGAACATTCCTTGGTTCAATCACCAGTACCAAACAAACAAAAAAAGGTGGGGGGGATGGCAAACTGGGTGTGGTGGTGCACACTTGTAATCCCAACTACTGGGGAGGCTAAGTTAAGACGATTACAAATTTGAGGCCAGCCTCGGCAACTTAGTGAGACTCTGTCTCAAAAATAAAAAAATAAAGGAAAAGGGCTGTGGCTGTCGATCAGTGGTAGAGCGCTTGCATAGAATGTGCAAGTTCCTGGATTCATCCCCAGCACTAAATAAATAAATAACATTTTAAAAAGGGGATAGAGTATTAAGTCCTTACAGGGCGCCCAGAGGTTTGACATGGCAGGGGCATGGGTGATGATGGGTATGCCTTAGAGTCTGAGGCAGACAGGGCTAAAGACATAGAGAGAGGCCAAGTGACTGAGGCCTTTATTAGCCTAGCTATACATTTGAACTTTGTCCTGAAAACCATGGGGAGAGAAGGGTGCAATGGAAGGATTTTAAGCAGGGGAGGGATATGATCAGATCTGCTTTTTATTTATTATTTATTTATTTATTTATTTATTTATTTATTTTTGCGGTACTGGGGATTGAACCCAGGGGCGTTCTACCTCTGCGCTACACCCCCGGCCCTATTTTTTTATACTTTATTTTGAAACCGGGTCTCACGAAGTTGCGGAGGGCCTCACTAAGTAGAGAGAGAG
>PVJS01043710.1:0-16960 GCA_004027185.1 Glis glis | reverse complement strand
GAGAGAGAGACAGGGAGAGAGAGAGCTGAGGCTGGCCGTGAACCCGGATCCTCCGGTCTTGGCCTCCCAAAGTACTGGGATTACAAGCGTGCGCCACCACGCCCGGCTGGGGCTTGCATCTTATTACCAGGATTTAAAAGGAAAAAAAAAAAAACAGAAATGACACTTCTCAGATAAGTGCTTCAGTGGAATTGGATAGAAAGTGCCTGGAGATTTCACTTTTAGATAGGTAGGGTGGATGGGGAATTCCTCTGAAATCTGAAGGACAAGAATGAGCCAGCCATGGAAAGAGCCGGGAAAGGGGCATTCCTGGCAGGTGAGTTGAGAGGTACAGGGTGCTAAGGTGGTCCCAGGCCACCTGGCTCCTCCGCACAGGGCTCACTCCTCTTCTAGCCTCAGTCTTTGCATCCTTTCACCTTCTACCCATCCTTTAGTGACCAGTGTGATGTGACAGCCCTCAGTGTTTTCTTCCTCCTACAAAATCCATTTGAGCCCTTGATGCTGACACTGCCTTGCCGTGTGTGTGGCCACCTCAGTGACCCATGGGGGCGTTGAGCTCTGTGAGGAGCACAAGTCTGCTCCTGTGTGGTCATGGGAAAGAGGCTGGGGACAGGTGGGCAGCCATCTGGGCTGAGCCTCGTATTCACAAGGATTCTCGTTTACATATTGCCATGCTTGTCATACATGGGGTAAATATTACCTCATTTGTGTGTTAGAGTGCTATTTATTTAATATTTAAGTATACCCTATGTATAAAATATATAAATCTACCATAATGTTTCATTTTAATACAATGGGATACACAAACATGGGAAGTGGTGCAGGCTTCTTTTATCCTAAAAGACCCAGATATGAAGAGAATAGGTTTTAGAGGACGGTTGCTTGGGATCAAATCCTGGATCTAAATCCTACCTCTCTACTCTTGGTTGGATACCTTCAGCACATTCTTTAACCACGCTCTAAAGGTCTACATTTAGAGAGAAATTGTGTCCCAGGATGGATTATAAAAAGAACCTCACTTACTGAGATTTAGATAAGATTTTTGGACTCTGCATTGATAATTATAATAGGATGAGACTTTGAGCATCTAGGGATGGGCGAATCTATTTTGCATGTATGATGGACATAGTTCATTGGGGGCCAGAGAGTAGACTGGAAGAGGGAGGAGGACAAAACCACCAAAGACATCCACGTCCAATACCCATAACCTATGAATATGCTACCTTCTGTAGCAAAAGAGACTTTATAGATATGATGGAGGTAACAATCTTGAGATGGAGACATCATCTAATGATGAGTCCCTTAAAGTGGAAAAGGGAAGTGAAGAGTAAGGGCGAGGAGTGGAAGGATTCAGTCTTGTTGCCCTCACTAGCTTTGGGCAACAAATCTAAATCTAAATCTTCCAAATAACACCTTACAAATTTTAATGTGAAAGCCATGGTCCATGCCTCCTTGCCCCATGGAAAGCCTGATCTTCCTAGCTGCGATCTTTTTAATGTGTGGCTTCTTGAGTCTCCTGTGGCATGGGGACAGGACAGAAGACAATGGCGTCATCCTTTCCTTCATCCTAGTTACCACCTGACTTCCATCTAAGTAACCTGGCAGGGAAGCAAAATGTGATCTTTTTTTTTTTTTTGCGGTACCGGGGATTGAACCCAGGGGCATTCTACCTCCGAGCTACACCCCCGGCCCTATTTTTATCCTTTATTGAAACTGGGTCTCACGAAATTGTGGAGGCCTCACTAAGTAGCTGAGGCTGGCTGTGAAGCTGGAGCCTCCTGTCTCAGCCTCCCAAGTACTGGGATTACAAGCGTGCACCACCATGCCCGGCACCAAGACTATTTTCTAATTAAGTTTCCAGAGATGATATACTCTAAGATTGTGACAGATATTCCTAAGAAAACTGCCTGAAGCACAGGCAGCAAACTCCAAGGCACCCGTGGTCTCTGCAGGGAACATAAACAAGGAAACAGGTGGATTGGAGGCCGCTGCAGACTGGAGGGATGCTCCTTCTAGGGGCAGACCCTAGCCTAGCTAACTCAAGCCAATGAATACGCAGTGCAGGCCTGGTATTGCCAGATACATCAAAAGTTCAAGAAGCTAGACACCTTCACCTTCCTCTATAAAATCTCTTTTTTGGGTGGTGCTGGAGATCCAACCTAGGACCTCCCACATGCTAGGCAAGTACTCTGCCACTGAGTTATCTCCTCCATCCTGAAGCTGAATTTGAATGCAGCTTTTTGTTTGTTTTTGCTACTGGGGGATTGAACCCAGGGGCATTCTACTTCTGAGCTACACCCCCAGCCCTTTTTATTTTGAAACAGGTCTTGCTAAGTTGCTGAGACTCTCGCTAAGTTGCTGAGAATCTTACTAAATTGACGAACTGGCCTTGAACATGTGATCCTCCTGTCTTAGCCTCCCATGTATAGGGATTACAGGCATGTGCTACCATACCCAGTTTGAATACAGTTTTTTGACCCTCATATTCTTACATCATAAAAGCATCTTTCACAGTACTTTTGGTAATCTAAGTCTAAGAAACTATGATGTATATAAACTTTCTTCAGAAAGACAACGTCAAGAGCTAGGCATAGTGGTACACGCTTGTAACCCAGTACTTGGGAGGCTGAGACAGGAGGATGGCAGGTTCAAGGACAGCCTCAGCTACTTAGTGAGGTCTTCCACAACTTAGTGAGACCCTGTTTCAAAAGTAAAGAAAGACAACTTCAAATTGTTTTCAAATCCAGTTTTATTAAAATTATTTGGCAATTTTGGTAGCAGTACAAAGTCTTTGACTAGAATGAGTTTATGTTTTGGCTTGTAGGTTTGGGTACATATATATTTCTAAATCCACTGCCCTTCATTACCAAGAGGAAAATTGCCTTAAGTTTCTCTAGTATCCATAGAAAAGGAATTTGTAAAATAAGTTTGAAAAAATAAAATCCATAGATTCGAAAAACTGCCTTCAAATATTAAGAACATACAAAGTATATTAAAGACACCTACATTTAGTCCTCTAGGTAACAAAGCAGGCATTTGATGTCTGTGGTTTCTTGTTTTTACTTATTGTTAATTATAGTTCAGAGACCAAAGTGTTTCAAAAAGCTGTAAAAAAAATCTCAGTGAAACTCCCAGCATGGTTTCAATGGGAATAAAGGAGAGAACCAGTAGAACCCTTGATTTGGCCTTTAAATCACAAGACTTTTCTTTAGTGGGATTTTTCTTCTGCAGTAGCTCAGGGCGCTATATTTGCTCACTGTATGCCTTAGCATGAGCATCTGCCTTGCAGTAGATCTAAGCACTGGCTTATTTAAGTGTATTTCTGAACAGCACAAGGTGGGAGGTTTTCCTGTCCAAGGCCTTCAAGCAAAACCTTGCTGGGTGTGGCCCTCCTTAGTTGTTCTCCAGTGAACCTGAAGTTGGCTGGAAGAAAAGAAAAAAGAAAGCTGGGTGAGACTCTTTACATAACAGGCATCTTAGCTTGTCCTAAGTAGTCTCTGCCTCCCTTTTCTCCAGGGCTAGGCTTTCATTAGATTCACAGGGATTGTTCTCAGGTACTATTTCTGAACATTCCAAATACTAAATAAAAGCTGGGCGTGGTGGCGCATGCCTGTAATCCCAGTACTTGGGAGGCTGAGACAGGAGGATCGCAGGCTCAAGGCCAGCCCTCAGCAACTTGGCGAGACTTTGTTTTCAAAATAATAAATAAAAATTTTTAAAAAGGGCTGGGGGTGTGGCTTGGAGGTAGAATGCCCCTGGGTTCAATCCCCAGTACCACAAAATCAACAAATACTCAATATAGATCGTTCCTCTCAATAGCCACTTCATTTCAGCAGATGTAGAAGACTGCCATATATTAGTGTTGGTTGGTTGTCTTATTATTTTTAGGTGGAAATGTTTGCTCATCAAGAAGGAACAGGGGCTGGGATGTAGCTCAGTGGTGGAGTATTTGCCTAACATGCAGAAGGTTCTGGATTCCATCCCCACCCACCACAGGAAAACAAACAAACAAACAAAACCTGTTAGTACAGTCTACTCTCATTCATCTGTGATCTAAATAGAATCACACCTCAAAGAAAAAGCAAACTCGCCAATCAGACAAGTTTCTTTAGTTATATATCATCAAAACAGGGTCTCGACTTTACAGAAGTTAACTATGCAACTTATTTGTGTTGTTCCAGCAAATTAAATCTATGAACAGTAAGTCATGGCAGTTATATCAAATAATATAGTTTTTGCCTTTATTTCCCAAATAAATAAAGAGAAAACATTTTCTTTGGAAATGGGCATACATTTTGAAGTTTTTCAATAAATAATTCTTTGCATCTAATTTAATTTTTTTTATATAAATTGAGAATATAGTCTCCAAAGTTTAAGAAACAACTAAGATATATTGGGTCTTTCCCTTGAGTTAAGGTTCATCTCATTTTTCAATTCAAAAATGCTAAAAGGAAATACACCAAGAACTATGCACATGTATGTTTGTATCACATTGAATCGCGCTACGATATATAATTGCAATGCACTAATAAAAGTATTAAAAAAGAATGCTTAGATCTTAAGACATTCAAATAATATTTAGAACAACAGCAATGCCCACAGCGTGTTGTTGCCAATCCACAAACATTTTTTTTTTTTTTGCGGTACTGGGGATTGAACCCAGGGGCATTCTACCTCCGAGCTGCACCCCCAGCTCTAGTTTTTATTCTTTATTTTGAAACAGGGTCTCACTAAGTTGCGGAGGGCCTCACTAAGTAGCTGAGGCTGGCCGCGAACCAGGATCCTCCCGTCTCAGCCTCCCAAGTACTGGGATTACAAGCGTGCGCCACCATGCCCGGCTTCCACAAACATTTAAACCCAGGAGAGAGAAGAAGTTATACTTACAAATGGAGTCCTGATTCCAAATTTGCTGTGAAATGTCATGGTGACTTTGTTTTTGTGTCCTGTTCTTTGATCAAAGGCATGGCAGGTATCAAAAGGGGGACTGTACAAGTGAAGGCTCACGGCAGGTTCTGTGTGGCTGATATTCTCTACTCGATGTAAGCCAATGGAATCTGAACAATATCAAAAAGGGCAGAAAAGATGAAGGAGCTTAGACAATAGATGAAGGTAAAAATTTTGTTAACCAACTATGATCTTGAATCAGTATTGATGTATATGGAATTCACAGAAATTAGTTAGAATTAAACTTCTAGTTAAAGATAGTGACATGCATGCATTAACTTCTGCTCTTTCCTGAAAACCCCTTCCCATTGCAGTAAATGAATAATAATAATAATAATAATAATAATATAATAAAAGATATCAATATACAGAGACAAAGGAAACAGGAAAAGAGAAAACATTGGTAAAAATTTGAAAGTTTGAAAGATAGATGGCTTTGCAAGGGAGAGAAAGCTAAATCCCAAGCCAGTGTGGGGAAAGCCAAGAAATAACCTGATTTGTATCTTGAAACTTAAATAGCTAGGGACTTGGCAACACCAGGTACTTCTGGAAAGGAGACTGAAGATGGGCTCACATACACCAACCGGCTGAAAGCCTTTTTTCTTTTTGATACTAGTGATTGAACCCAGGGACATTCTACCTCTGAGCTACATTCCAGCCCTATTTTTTTCGTTTTGTTTTGAAACAGGGTCTTGCTAAGTTGCTGAGACTGGTCTCAAACCTGTGATCTTCCTGTGTAGGCCTCCCAAGTACTGGGATTACAAACACACACCACCACACCCGGCTTTCGGAAGAAGAGTCTCGAATTCCTTTCACCAATTCTCCCTCCCTTTTCCTCCAGTAGAAGATGAAGATCTATTTTCTAGAAAGTGTATAATAGATCCCCGTGGGACTAGTGGACACCAGGTGAAAAACAGGCGAATTAAGCAAAAAATTTACATATTGAATGGTAAGATGTCTGCCTTCCTCTCTACCTAGCTGCCAGACAAGCAGAAGATGGGAGACTTCTCAAGGAATTTTATCCGCTCAAGAAAAAACAAAGACAAAAACAAGACATAAAGGTATTGTCAATGGGAGTTCCTCAAGGAAAGGGCTCTAGCCAGACTATCACAGAGTGAAATCTAGTCACCAAGCCCCACTCCTTTGTTCAGAGCTATCAGTTAAGTTTTTGTCCCGGTTTTTATACATTAGCACATAGCCAAGGCCACTAGACATTTGAGCTGGCCGTTAGTACAGAAGACAGAGGCCAGAGAAGCTGAAAAGACAGCCTGAAGCAGCAGCTACTCAGGAGAAGACTTTAAAAAGCCTACCATTAACTGTCCTCAGAGAGGTAAAATATAAAAAGTCCAGAAGATAAAAGGAGCTTTTAGAAATTAAAACCCCAAACAGAAGGGTTGGCAGAAAAAACTAAAGCTGACTCAAAGGATAAAGAGAAAAACGATAAGAGGAAAAAAGTCAAAGGCATAGTTCAGGAGGTTTAATATCTAAACAATAGGAGTATCTCAGAAACACAACAAGAAATAACCTGAGAATATTTTCTTGAATCGAGGGACACAAATGTCCAGATTCAAAGCACCCACTGAGAACTGGCACAAAACGTTGTCAAGTAAGACACGTCAGCGTGCAAAACAACACTGGGGAGAGGATGAAGGCAACAAAAGAAAAGATTCCAAAAATTTCTAGAAAGAAAAAACAGGTTTCACAGAAAGATGTAAGAATCAGAATGGCACTGGGCTTTGTATAAGAACACTGGAAACTAAAAGACAAAGAGATTATCTTCATAGTTCCGAAGGACGATGTTTGCCAGGTCACAGTCTATATCCAACTAAGGTGCCAATCAAGTTGCAAGAATTGAATGCAGAGATTTTGGGATATATGAGGTCTTGGAAATTTACCTCCCCGATTCCTTTCTCGTAGAAACACTGGAGAAAATGCTCACCAAAATTATGGTGTGAAGCAAGAACAAAGAAAACACGAGCCCAGGAAACAGGAGAACCAACCCAGGAAAGCAAAGGGACCCTTGGGATGAGGTAAAGGGACCCTCAGGCTGACAGCAGAGCCCTGGCCTTGAGACCACCCACACTGCACGGAAGCAGTCAAAAAGCCTTGGGAGAAGTATCTTCAAGAAGGTTAAAAAAGCAAAGCAGAAACTAACAAAAATACCAAAAGAATAAAGCTTAGAAGCAGAAGACTGACAAGAAGAGTGACAGGCCAGGCTACATTTGAAAAGGTCACAACTTTGGGATCTTCAGTTTTCCTTATTTATAAAAGTGAGACCTGGTTCTCAGATCTGCAAATGCCTTGATTCTATAACTTGCTGCTTTCATACAACTCTGACTTAAGAATAATTTTGAACAAATGTTTAATGTTCCTAAAAACTTACCTTTATACAAGTTGGAAGCCAGCCTGGACAACTTAGTGAGAGCCTGTCTCAAAATAATAAATAAAATAGGGCCAGTGTAGCTCAGAAGTAGAAGGCCCCCCTGGGTTCAATTCCCAATAACACACACACACACACACACACACACACACACACACACACACACACACACTGTATTTATGTATGTATGTATATAAAAGGAAGAACTGGCTTTTCCAGAAAAACCTCTGAAATACTTTATTTTATATTAAGTAAGATAGCATCCTGATTAGGAGCATGTGCTTTGGAATCAAATTGCTTTAGTTCAAATCCTGGCTGCCACTTAAAAGCCAAGTAACCTTAGACAAGCTATTTAATCTTTCTATGTGTTGGCAACCTCATCTGTAAACAAGAATGAAAAAATTATCTCATATGTTTTAATAAGCTTTTTGGAAAGTTACTATCCCTTTTAGGAATATAGAAGTTAAATCACTGCCTTGCCTGAAAAGTGTTTGTCTACTCCATACCACATTTAGGGGAAAGAATAAATTCTTGGTAAGACATCTATAATAAATAACTGCCCCAAACACATACTTTGTAAAATATCTCTGAGGAACATCTTTTAGGTATGCTGTATGCATTTAAAAAAAATAGGGGCTAGCTGGTATTCTTTTTTTATTTTTCGGTACTTTGGAGATTGAACCCAGGGGCATTCTACCTCCGAGCTACACCCCCAGCCCTATTTTTTATTCTTTCTTTTGAAACAGGGTCTCACTAAGTTGCGGAGGGCCTCACTAAGTAGCTGAGGCTGGCTGCAAACCTGCAATCCTCCGGTCTCAGCCTCCCAAGTACTGGGATGACAAGCGTGCGCCACCACGCCCGGCTAGCTGGTGTTCTTAATCACTTCCAGAACATTTTGTAACACAGATCACTATTTCCAACATGATCTAACTTTTTTGTTGAAAGACTCTATTTAACGTGAGTTTATATCCCATTCTAACCTTCCCGAGTTTTGACAGTAAAATAACCTTTTAATGGATGCTAATCTGTATACACATGTTTTTAATAAATGATTCAAATCCAGATGCAAAGCCTTCAAAAACAAACCCCACTATGTTTAGGTCATTTCCGAAGTATTTTAAACTATGACTCTATGGCAGGTTCCACTAACCATGTGTAAATAACCAGTATTTCAGATAAGAGTTTTTCACAGTTTTTCCCATTTGCTTTTAGAAAAAGTATAGGATATTACCATTGATGTAGGCACACTGATTTTCCCTCAAAGTCCTTTCAGACTTCTTGGTCATCTCATTGGATTTTCTGTCAGGCCAGGCAAATAATGTCTCCTTTAGATTTCCTTGCAGCATCTTCAGAAAGCAGTGGGAGTCCGTGTGATCATGAATGCTGCTATATACACACAAAATGACAACTGAACTCAGTAGTTATCCAGTACCTAGCAGGCCCAGAATGGACGCCTACACACTGTCAAGAGGATACAAATCCATTTCAGATGGATTTTCTTATTTTTGTGTGTGTGATTTCCAAGGAATTTATTTAATCAGACCTTTAGAGGGCTCTAGAAATCTGCATTTTTTAACAAGCTTTTGATTAAAAGTGTGGTTTGGGGAAACAATTTAAACCTGGTGTGTCAGATTACATAATACAATAAAGTTAAATTAAAAGTCCTATAAACAAAACCTTTCTTTATACAGGTAGGTATTAATAGATACCTAAATAAAATCTGGTTTGGAAAATGAAATCATATGTATATAGTTGTATTCATAAGTATGTTAAATCAAAAGCTATACAATGAGAAACATCAATGTGGCAAATTCAAGTACAAATGAAAACATTCCTCTGAATTCGCACATTTCATTGAGCGTCAAAAACCACCAATCTTTTAGTCCTTTTTTTATACATTATTCTGTATCCACATTCTCTGCATCTGATTGGATCCCTTGATTTTATTTCATTTTCTGTGTGACAGTCTCCACTGATATATATCACTGGCTGCTGCTTTGGGGGTTGAACGTCCTTCTGGGTATCCATCGTTAGTTCCTACGCAGCACAGAGTCAGCTGGATTTTCAAAGTGTCATCAATTTACAATTCAACACTGTTCAGGGCCAAGTAATCATATGCTATCCATTTCAAGTTGGGGCATAGTTTTGATGCATACCCCTATCAACCAAAGAGCAATTATTTTATTTTATTATTTGTTGGTACTGGGCATTGAACCCAGGGGCATTCTACCTCTGAGCTACATCCTCAGCAATTCTTATTTTTTATTTTTGAAAGAGGGTCTAGATAAGTTGCTGAGGTTGGCCTCGAACCTTCAATCTTCCTGTTTCAGCCTCTCAAGTACTGGGATTACAGGCGTGCACCACCATGCCCGGCTGAGCAATTAATATTTTTAACGTGGCTGTAATAGTAATTTGATGACAAAACACAAAATAAGCAACCTTTTATGGTCCCCCAAATATAGCTTTTAATAATTCACTTAGGCAGAGCTAGAATTTGATCATGAAGTACATTAGAAGCAGCAGAGTGCTTGCTCAGCATTGAAGGCCATGAGTTTTATCTCCAATACTGCAAAACAACACCACCTTGAATATATTCAATTTTTATTTGTCAATTAAATACTTTTAAATAATTTTTTAAAAAACAAAAAGCACATTAGAGAAATTTTAAAAAGAATAAAGATAATCATCTATAATAATTGTACCACCATGAGAAAATCACTTAATATTTTACTTAGTGTTTTTCCCCTAGGCCTTTTCTTTTTTCTCCTTCCTTCGGGAGGGGGCATGTGTATGCATGTTATCATCCTAAGATCATACTATAAAGTATATATAATGTTAATATACTATAAATTTAGAGTAGCCTACCATGATTACCTCCCAATAGGGAGATGAGTAAAGTAGATAAAGTAAATTGCATTTGAGGAAAAATGAGTTAATTCATGTAATTTTAGAGTAAACAGCATTGTGGTATATGAAGTAGTACTGGCTGTAGGGTTGATTAAAATATATCAACATGTGTATGTGTTTAGTATTTATTCCATATGTTGAATTCTATTAACCTATATATGTACCATAAGAACTTGCTTCCTAAATCCTGTTGAGTCATAATCCCCTAATAATCTTTAAAGAAATGAATGAATGAATGAATCTGACTCCATTTCCATACAAATAAATAGATGTACTCTACAGAGTAACTTTCTAAAGCCTTGTAAATTTATATTTCCTTTCTCCCATCAATTTTTTTTCTTTCTTTTTTTTTAGCATTCTCAAATACTGAGAAGGATTTCTTAAAAAGATAATATTCATTTGATAATAAGCCTGGCACATGCACAAACTAAAGACACGGAGCCAATTTTTAAAGAATCAGTATTAGTTTTAAGTTCCCTACTAGTTAAAGAAGCTAAACAATTAACTTGAAGTAGAAAGAAATTCCCTGAATTTGTGAAATATTTTTCTAGTCCCAAATATTGATGGTTTGGTCTTTGATCCCACAATTGTTTACATCTCAAACACTACAAAGGTCAGATTTAAGAACAATTCCATAAAAAGTTTAACTCTATAGAAGACAGGGAGGGGGTGGGGGGTTAAATTAAGGTAATTATGATTAAGGTAATTAGTTACTTTTATTTATACTCATTTTGGGGATTAGTTTTAATATACATGGTGTGTGCCTGGCCCCCTCCCCCCATGCTAATTCCCATGGGAATTTTTGTTGGGATTAGGCGACAATGTGAACAAGTAATTCTAAAATGTGATTTGTTAGTCCTCGCAAAATTAGTGGCTAGCCTGGCGCTGAGTATTTTTCATATGCTGGGACAGATACTCTAAGAAAATCTGTAATGAATTGTTATATTACCTGCCATGTCCTTCACCCCAACATAGAATCATCAGATTAAATTTTCCATTTCCTTGATCCACAAGATTTCGGGTATACCTAAAAAAAAAATTATTCAAATTTGCTGAAACAAGTACTAGGAAAAATAAGTATCACAAAGTATCATTCACTCACAAACTCATTATTGTTATTATTTCTTTTTTTGTGTGTGGTACCGGGGATGGAACCCAGGGGCATCCTACCTCCGAGCTACACCCCCAGCCCTATTTTTTATTCTTTATTTTGAAACAGGGTCTCGCTAAGTTGCAGAGGGCCTCACTAAGTAGCTGAGGCTGGCCACGAACCCGGATCCTCCGGTCTCAGCCTCCCAAGTACTGGGATTATAAGCGTGCGCCACCACGCCTGGCTTAGTGTTATTATTTCTACCTCTAAGGAACTTAGAATATTGTTTTCTAACTACAAATACAACACAAATGAAAAATAACAGCTGATTTTTGACCTTTCTATATTTTGTGTGTTTGTTTGTTTGCTGGTCCAGGATGACAAGAGTTGTGTGTGTGTGTGTGTAGGAGGTACTGGGGATTGAACCCAAGGGCATTTTACCTCTGAGCTACACCCCCAGTCCTATTTATTTTTTATTTTGAAATAGGGTATCACTAAGTTGCTGAAGGCCTTGCTAAGTTGCTGAGGCTGACCTAGAACCTGTGACCCTCCTGTCTCAGCCTCCCAAGTACTAGGATTACAGGCATGTGCCACCACGCCTGGCTAAGACCTGTATTTTGAATTACAGTTTTAATTAAATCTATAGTTTTAATTAATGGCATGAAAGATAATAGGGGAAAAAAAGAGAAAATTCCATGACAGTCTCAAACTGATAAAGTGTCTTACAGAAGGTATTTTGAAGTGCATAACTGCCCCAGGGAAGAATGCTGCTATTGTTTGGGGCTTATTTTCTTCCCTGTAGCTAAAGTAGGACTGGGGGGGGAGGGGAAGGCTCATTAAATAGCTGTTCTAGAATTCTCCTTAGTTTTACTATTAAAGCCCAGACACAAACCACATTCAAAAGCACTCATAAGGAAAAGTTCTACACAAATATGGTGGGGGTTGATCTAAGGACCAAAACAAAGGCTACATTAGGGAAGAATACTAAACCATATTTTTTTTTATAATTAAGGGAAAGCAATAATTGCCCCTCCCATCCAAACCAAATCAACTATCATAACCCTGTCAGGGGAGGGGGGCTTTAAAGGTGGTATTGGTCCAAGGGTAACGTGTTATTGTTACCACCTAATTAACCACATTTGATAACTATGACATTCACTTAAACCATGTTTTCTAAGGAAAGGGATCTATACTCTGTTTTTTTTTTTTTTGGTAGTGTTTGTTCACTTGATCATCTGTTTACTCCTATTTGCATGTTCTTTCTGTCCTGTGCTGTCCCTCCTCTACCATCCCCCACGTTCAGGGTCAGGTACCTGCAGAGCATGATCTTGAGGGAGTTGCTTGGTAAGTAGCTTTTAGCTGTCATCCTTACTTTGTAGCTCTTTAAGACCTAAGAAAGGGCTGTCTGTACACACAGCCTGTATTCACAGCAACCTGGGTTTCTGAACCAGGATCCTACTTCTCCCTCCACCAATCTTAGGGTCATCTCTTGCTTCTCTGGGCCTTCTTCCGGAGGTTTACTGTCTGGTCCACACTGGAACATATTTCATGGCACATATTCTGTATTGGTACTTCTGCGTTGCCCACCCAAACCCTCAAGGTTCTAGATCAGAATCCTCCACAGTGCTTGGCACCTCTTCTATGCCCAAAATACTATAAAATTCATTTCTGCTGTCCCTTCCTCTTCCCTCTCTACTTTCTCAACTGCCCACTCAGTACTATACCATTATCTGAATGAGTCTTGACTCAGATCAAGCAAGCCAGTTGAATACATTTCACAAGGTTTTCCAGTCAGGACTAGCTGAAGGCCCCTGAAAATGCTCTAGTTCTAAAGATTAGGAGCTATTACAGCCCACCCTGGTTAATTAATTGCACTTGGCCAATACTATATGTAGTCAGATATATTACTGGCATAAAGCTATTACAGAGTCACAGGTCTAGAGGAAGTTGAACAGTGGTTAAGTGTCGGCTCTGGAACAATAGTTGGATTTGAACCCTGGCAGAAATGAGACTTTGTGCAGTTTATTCAATCTCTTCCTTGGCTTATCAGTCCTTCCTTGTAAAAGAGGGTAAGAATGACACCTGTCTCATACTGTGTAAAGTGATTTGGGAGAGTCCCTAGCCCATAGCAAGAGCTCAATTATCTGGAGTGAATGCAGGCACAATCGCAAAACTAGACCCCCGGATAGCTTTACGGACAGCCACAGAGGACGTGACCAAGAGCTGAGTTGACAGGCACCAAAGGAAGTTCCTAAAGCCACTTTGCAGATAAGTGGCCTTCACTTTTCTATTTAAAATCCTAAAACAGCTGAAATGGTCCTTGCTAACAAAACTTTATTAAGCATCCTACCTATTAAGGAGAGGCGACTAAGAGAAACTACTTCCAAGAAAAAGAAATCTCATTCTTACACTTCTTTCAGCTACCTCCCTCTTGCCAGAGTTAAGCGGAAGGACTGAAGTCCTCCTGCCTTTTGTTTTTTTTGGTCTTTTTTTTTTTTTTTTTGGTCTTTTTGGACTGGGGGTCGAACCCAGGGCGGTGCACTTGCAAAGCAAGTGCTTTGCCACGGAGCTACATCCCAGCCCCTGCCTTTTGGAGAAGCAGCACGCCTCACCCTTCGCGGTGATTAAATTTTACTTCTGGTCACAGAGGATTAATCATTTTTTTACGGGGCCTTCAAAGATCCCAGCCTACCAAGTCACCTCACTCAAGCGCGTCAGGGAAGTAGCGGTCTTCAGTGCACACCCCAGATCCTTGGAACAGAGGATTAGAGAAGGCCCAAGGTGTGCGGGCTGAAAATTCATTGCGCGGTGTGTTTAATTTGGGAAGCCGGATTGTGGATTTGAACAAACCCACATTCGGTGTTTGGAAGCGTGCACAGAAATTGGATAGTAGCAGCTGACAAAGGCGATTGTCTGTTTTCCACGAGCAAAAAAAATGCCTGCTGGGAGGTGCCGGGTTGCAGGGACCGAAGGCACAGAGATGGAGAACTGAGGTCGGGGAATTGTGTCCCCCACCACCATCTCCTTTCCTCCGTGGCTGATATAGTTCTCCCCCGGGAGCACCCTCCCTAGTCCCTCTAGTCACTTGCTCCAGACGGCCGGCGCCGGGGACGTCCCTGCACCTCTGAGTCGGGTCTGCAGTCCCTGCGAGGGGAGGGCCTGGTTCCCGAGGCCGGGCGGGCCGGGGTGGGGGTGGGTCGAAGCGGAGGAGTCGGGAACAGAAAACCTCGCAGCCTGGAGGATTCACCTGGTGCACGCTCAGGGCCAGCCCGGGGCGACAGGGGGGCGCAGAGCGACCCCCTGGGTGTGAGGCTGCAGCGAGCTCACCTGTACTGGTCGAACTTGGCGTACACTGCCCACTCCGCGGGGTCGCTCTCGTAGGCTTCCATGACGGCCTGCACCTCCTCGACGTTCACCTCGTCGCCGGCAAAGAGCTGGTGCAGGATGCGGATGAGCTCGGCCAGGGTCCGCGGCTTCAGCACCTCGGTCTGCTCCATGCCGGCGCTGGGGCGCGCGTCTGGCTGCGGGCGGCGGTGCAGGCGCTGAGCTGGGGGAGCCGGCGGGGGCGAGGGACCCTCGCTGCGGGGCGCACGGCTGCACGCGCGTCACCCCCAAGGCCAGCGTGCAGACGCCCCTTGCAGAGATCTCGGGGTCCCCGCGCCCCGGCAGAGCGGCGGACCCGGGAGCCGCTAGACACGAGATGCACACGCAGGTCGGGTCTGCATCTGCGGAGCGCGCCCTCCCGGGCTCTTTTTAAGCTCCGGGAGTCGGCGGGAATGTACCAACAGCCTGCACGGGGTGGCGCGAGGCAGAGAGCCGCCCGAGAAAGGTGGCCGAGGCGGGGAGCCCCCGCGGACGCGCCCCCCGCGCACAGCCCGGCCCCCCGCGCGCCCAGCCTCCCCGCGGCCCCGCTCCCCGCGCTCCGGCCCGCGGGGGCTCCGCGCAGTCCCCCCACCTCGACGGCGAGGTCGGGCCGCCCACCCCACCCCTCTCCTCGCGCCACCTCCCTGCCTCTGATTCGCAACGCCCGGGTGTCGACAGAAAGGGTCTGGAGGAGACAACGGGGTGCGCCGTGGAAGGAAGGGGATGGAAAGGGACCCTTGCTTCCAAATATAGCTCAGCAATCGTATGGCGCCTGCGAAGGCTGAAGACGGATTCCATCCCCGGGCTGGATGGAGAGCGACTGTTTTGTTGGTTGAAACTATAGATGTTCTGCCCCAGGCCTCTGCAAACGAGCTACATTGTTTCTAAAAGGATTTAATCCTACAAGTAGCGCATTGCAAGCACACTTAACAAAGGAGAGTCGGGTTTCTAGTAAAACTAGTGAATCGATGGAGGCCACACGTTCTAGACTGTACATTTATTTATTTATTTATTTATTGCAGAACTGGGGATTGAACCCAGGGGCGTTCTACCTCCGAGCTACACCCCCAGCCCTATTTTTTATTCTTTATTTTCAAACAGGGTCTCACTAAATTGCGGAGGTCTCACTAAGTAGCTGAGGCTGGCCGCCAACCTGGATCCTCCTGTCTCAGCCTCCCAACTACTGGGATGACAAGCGTGCGCCACCATGCCCTGCTGATGCTTGACTTTTAAAACTACAGTCTAGCACACTTGTTATCCCAGTATTTGGGAGGCTGAGACCAGAGGATCGCAGGTTCACAGCCAGCCTCAGCAACTTGTGAGGCCCTCTGCAATTTAGTGAGACCCCGTTTCAAAATTAAGAATAAAATAGGGCTGGGGTTGTAGTTCAGAGGTAGAATGTCCCTGGGTTCCATCCCTGGTACCACACACACACACACACATAAAAAGTCAAGCATCACTTGAAATAATATCCAATGCAAACAACCTAATGTACCCATTGATGTTGAGGATAAGGCCTTGGGGCAGGCAGGGGGGGTAACGATGCAGTAATTTTAAAGGTTCTAATTAGATTATTTGAATCCTTCAATTCTAGGTGTGTGTTTTTAAGGAGCCTCCTGGTACATACATTTCTACATTGTGCATTGTACCTAGCATGCTTTGGTAACACGAAGTATGATTGAAAATCAGAAAAATATGACAGAAGAAATGCAAGTATAGCTTCCTCTTTTTTCATTATAAAGGGGTCCAGGGATTAATTTGGATCCCTGGTCAGTGTTATTACACTATACTCCAACAATGTTGAGAAGGAAAAACAATAGCTTAATCACCATTGTTCAAATGGGATATAGGTAGAAAACATTCCAGAAGCCAACCTTCATTCATAAAGTATTTGGGAAGCAAGTAACTTGTACTTTTCACTGATTATTCATAATTTTTTATTCTTGCCAATGCTTTGTCTCTTCATTCCATTTCAGCTACTCTAATCCATTAATACTTGGAAAGAACAAATCAAATATAAGCTTAACTTTGTCTGCATTTCACAGTTGACACTTTTTATTCCTGACAATTCAATTGCTATTTTCTGATTCCTCTTGATCTTCAAAGATCTTTCCCAATGTAGACATACAGTTTTATTGTCTTCCTCTTCTCTAAATCCTTTCCTGGCTGGGAATGGGGTCCTGTAATCCCAGCCACTGGGGAGACTGAAGCAGGAGGATCTCAAGTTCAAGTCTGGGCACCTTAGACCATGTCAAGAAAGGAAGGAAGGGAGGGAG
>PVJS01043709.1:0-16961 GCA_004027185.1 Glis glis | reverse complement strand
GCGGAGGGTCTCACTAGGTAGAGAGAGAGAGAGAGACAGGGAGAGAGAGAGAGAGAGAGGGAGGAGAGAGAGAGAGAGAGAGAGAGAGAGAGAGAGATATCACGCGCACGCGCATGCGCCCTGAGGCTGGCCGCGAACCCGGATCCTCCGGTCTCCGCCTCCCAAAGTACTGGGATTACAAGCGTGCGCCACCATGCCCGGCTATGAATTGCCACTCTTAATGATAATCCGGAATTACTGTCTGGATTGCCACTCTCAATGGCTTGGACTTTTTCTTTCATACCTCCCTTTCTGTGTGTCTGCCATGCCCAATTACGTGCACACTTTTATGAAGGCTGTTTCCTTTATATAGGCAACTCTTGAGAAGACTGCTTCATATCTTTTCTTTCTTCTCAAGTCTCCTTTCTTCCCCTGCTCTGAGTTGTGGATAGGAGGAGGCCTCGCCAGTGGTGATGGATTTCAGAGCACAGCCGCTGGAGCCACAGGCTAATTCTACTACCTGGAGTCAGCTGTCTGAGAAGCACATTCTCCAAGCTGCTTCACTGTTCTTCAGCCTCATACTTTCAGAACAAATAGCCAGAAAACTGCTCTGAAATGGTACATCAGATCATGTTTCTTCTCTGTTCAGTACTCTCTAGAAGGTCCTCATTTCATCAAGAGTAGAGGTAAAATTCACACATCTTCAGTACCTGCTGAGACCTGCCTGCTCACCCCACCCCTTACCTCTCCAGTCTCATATATCCTCTGCTGCTTCCTTGTACACTCCATTCCAGAGACGGCAAAGGCAATATGTTCCTTGAGGATACAGGGCAAGATCAAAGCTCTGACTTGAACAAAATAGACGCTCTCCACCTTTGGGTGAACTTTGTTGTCTTCTGTACCTAAAACATACTTTGTCCATGGGTTCAGAAATAAGGCATCTGATTCTTCTCAAGCCTTACTTCTCACTGAAAATAATAGATGCAATCTCAGAACAATGGCAGTGGCCTCTCTACTTGGGAAAACTCATCCCTCATTTCCTGATCTCTTTCAAGTCTGCTCAGATGTGACATTCTTGTCATGGTCTACCCACACCACCCTGTTTGAAGCAGCAGTCTTGACCTTGACAGTTCTGATCCCCTAACCTAGTTCTATTTTTGTAGCAGCAATCACATGCAAGGTAAAATATATTGTACTTTTTAATTATGCATGTTTTCTATAATTTCTTACCAAAAAAAAAATAAGCTCCTCAAGTACAGGATTTTTGTGTGTGTTTGGTACTGGGGATTGAACTCAGGGGCATTTTACCTCTGAGCTACACCCCCAGCACTATTTATTTTTTCATTTGAAACAGGTTCTCACTAAGTTACAGAGAGAGCCTTGCTAAGTTACTGAGGCTGGCTGTGAACCTGCAATCCTCCTGTCTCAGCTTCCCAAGTACTGGGATTACAAGCATGTGCTGCCATGCCTGGCTTGTAGGATTTTAATCAGACAATCCTAGAGTGCCTAATAATAGTAGCCACTCAACAAACATTTTAAGAAGACATGTGTGGACATGGATGAATGAGTATACATTCTTAGGAGTTAGTCTAGCAAAATGTATTAGCATGCAAGAGTGAGATTCACACTGGTAGACTCCATCAATTATCCTCTGTAAAAGAGGATAAAAAGAATTTATAAAAAGTACCTAAAACCTACTCAGCAGGGTTCTTAGGAGGGTTAAGTTAGCAATTAGGTAATAATTATAAAGAGGACAAAGCAATACCTGAACTATATTAAGTGCTTAATTAATGTTAAATAGTATAATACTTTTAGTATATACACATAGTTTTAAAAATAAGAATGGAATTCTACTATGATGTCATTTATACAACTTGATGTTTGCTCTCAATTAAATATTTTTCTCTTCCTAAGTAGCACATGTAGTTCTCATTCATTCATTAATTTATTCATTATCTTGAAATGCTTACTCTATGCCATTGAAAAAATTGTACACTACCTATTATTTATTTCTATAACTTCATTATACTCTGTAGACTTTGCATGTAATCATTTAGTCATTCTCCTAATAATAAATATTTTCATGGTCTCCTGTTTTTATTATATCACTTACCTTGTTGCATAATCTAAGAAAAATTGAAATGGAATATTATAGTAATATAATCTGTCTTTTCATATACATTAAATAAGATCATACCCTTTAAAGTCATAACTTACAGTATTTTAAAGATAATATTTACCTGTCTTTCTAAAGAAATGATTTATTATTAAATCTATTTTTAAAGCCTCTATCTGCATATATTCAATGGACACAAGTTATTTTGTCTGGTCAGTCTTTCCTTTCTATAGAAGTTCTCTTATTTTCCCTCTAAGCTACTAGTTTCCACAAAGTTGCCATGTTCTTTCTCTCCAATAGCTTCTCATTTCAGCCAGACTCAAAGCCCTATTCTTAC
This sequence comes from Glis glis, assembly GCA_004027185.1. Classification (NCBI taxonomy): domain Eukaryota; kingdom Metazoa; phylum Chordata; class Mammalia; order Rodentia; family Gliridae; genus Glis; species Glis glis. The sequence continues at coordinate 14,529 of PVJS01043709.1, read as the reverse complement.
AAAAGCCCCTCCAGGGTGACAACTGATTGGTTCACAAAGCGCTTCTGAGACTGACTGGGAAATTTAAGATTGGCCTGAAACTTTGAACTTCAGATCATAGAGGGTTAAGCCAACCCCAATTCAGTGGTAGTAACTACAAGAAGTAAGGCTCAAGAACAATCAGCTTACCTCTGAACCCACAGACAAAATATGTTCTAGGTACAAGAATACTTTATTGTCCATCCAAAGACTGGACAAGTTAAAGGCCAAAAAGAGAAAGAGTGAGTCCAGTGGAGGTTTGAGTTCGTGATTCCAGTTGCTTTTAAGTCACAGCATAACTTGTCATACCTCTGAATAAGTTGTTTAGGTATTTTCTTTTTTATTTATTTATTTATTTATTCGTTACATTTATTGGTGCATTGTAGTTATACATTTTGATAAGTGTCAGGGTATCAGAAGCATGCATGCACACATTGCTCATTTAGCCCTCCCTCAAATCCCACCCTATTCCCTCCCCCTTCCTTCCTTTCCATGCTCAGCATAGTGATTGACTCTGATAAGTCAGTGTGTACACATCATGTGCATTAGTGTATTTCCCTTTTCCCTCCTCCTGTCTCCCTCAGTTAGGTCACCTTCTTTGCTCAACTAAAGTTTTCTCCTTCTCTGTCTAGGGTTCCCTTCCAAGTCCCATTCTCCCTAGCTTCTTTTAGCCAAACAGTTGATTTTCTTTTTCCTAAGGAATTGCAAAGTTTTGTTCCTGAAACTTACATCCAGAATAGTCTAACATATATACATATTTTGTTACAATTTAAGATACTAAAATTAAGGCAGAATAGGGCTGGGGCTGTATTTCTGTAGTAGAGCACTTGCCTAGCATGTGCAAGACCCTAGGTTCAAGCCCCAGCAACACAAAAAATTTAGGCAGAAATAGGGATATCTATATATTCCTAGAGTATAAGAAATTCATTATGATGTTATATTCATAAAAGATATTTCAGTGACATATCACACTGCTATGAAACATTACAAAATATAAATTACCTAAGAAGCACAGGAATATGTTCTAGGGTACAGACTCCTTCCAAACATTATTTGATAACTGCCTCTCTAGGTCAGCCAGATTATAACTTTCTTGTTTTCTAGGACATAGAGGCTAGGACTCAAACTCCTAATGAGAAACCTTTCTTCGCGGGGCCTTGTTCTCTCCCCAGGTAATTAATTGCACTTTTCAGAAGCCAGTGCTCGACACAGCCCCTTTTTGATGTGCTGCTCTCACCACCAGTCATAACTAAGTGTAATAGAAATTTCTCCAACCAAGTGCACTTTGATAAAAGATGCTTTGTTCCCAGAAGCCTGGGCAATTCCACCACCATGTATTTGATGGTAACAGTGATGATAGTGATTTATTATTGACTGCAAGCTTCTAGATGCCCTAAGTCTTTTTAGCTTCTGACAAATAGGCCTTCCAGCCCTCTGTACCTCTAGGGAAGTAAACAGTGTTCTAGGGCATCTTCTGAACATTTCTTTAAACTTTAACATGCAGAGGACTTGCTCCAGGATCTTGTAAAATTCACATCCTGATTCATCAGGTGCCGGATGGCGCTGGAGACTGCATTTCTGACCAGCTGCCAGGTGAGGTGGACATGGACACTGCTGCTCTGCAGACTGCACTTGGATTAGCGAGTTCTAGAGAATTTCTTATTTACTTGATCCTGTTCAATGCTCTAGTGTAATGTTAAGTTTTCACAAGCCTTTCCAAGTATCTCTCCCATACAACATAGTGGCTCCCACACACGAGACAGAGAGAGAGAGAGAGAGAGAGAGAGAGAAAGGTGTGTGTGTGTGTGTGTGTGTGTGTGTGTGTGTGTGTTTACACACAGTCTTAAGTTTAAACTTTCTTTCTGACTTTCCTCTTCTGGAACCAAAACAAGTTGAAGAAACCATGTTATCTGGTTCTCATGCCACTAATGGTATCCTTTGTGAAAATTACACATCAAATATCCAATGGAAAACGAATTACTTATGCATGGCTATAAGTGCATAGAACAGCATGTTTCCATTTGTGTGATCTTCCATATTCAACTAAGATCTTAACATTACCTAAAAAATGGAAAATATTTGCAAAGAAACATCCTGGCTTATGTGGGGTATTTTTGTTTTTGATTGTTTGTTTTGTTTTTTTGGGGGTGTTGTTGTTGTTGTTGTTGTTGTTTCCTGGTACTGGCGATTTAATCTAGGGGCATTCTACCTCCGAGATATATCTCCAGCCCTTTAAATACATTAAATACATATATATATATATATATATATATATGTCTATGTATATATATATATATATACATATATATATATTTTAGTTTTGAAACAGGGTCTTCTCACTAGGTTGCTGAGAGTCTCATAGTGTTGCTGAGGCTTTCCTTGAACCTGCAATTCTCCTGTTTCAAGCCTCCCAAGTACTGGGATTACAGGCGTGCACCACACCACCTGACTTTTTTTTTATTTAACATTTTATTTCTCCTAATCCAAAAATTTACTTATGAGTCAATAAAAATTCTTATTTTTTCCCCAGAGAGATGTTGAAATCCTATACAAGTTGAACCTCAAGTGAGTTTGCTCACTGATCTAGTCACTATAATAACATCAGCGTCTCTTGTGGGGCAAACTTTATCCTTTCCTGTTTCACAGTTCCATTCCCAAAGAGTGTTAACTAGAACATTCGATGGAGCTCCATCATTCCTCATAGAATTTGCCAGAAGTCTGTAGAATTCAGCATAATCCAAGGACATGGTTTCCCTGGATGTGCACATGTTACCACATAATGTCTTTGCCCCCGGGAATTGAGAGCGAGATTTAGAATGTAGCTCTTCTCGGTCACTTTGAATCCAGACAATGTTGGTTGTGATTAACACTGCTATCAACAGCTGTTCTAGGCCTAATGTGAAATATAGAATGATTTCAGCCTGGTTCCCTCGCAACAAGTCCCCACGCCATGAAGATCATCACCAGCATGAGCGCCCTCACAGGCCACACTGGGAGTCTGAGTGGCTTTGAAACTGAAAGCCAGGCCTCCCTGGAGCCAAGCCCTGTGACTGTAGGTCAGGTTCACCGGAGGCTCGTTATGAGGAAACGGTTTCACTTCTATGGAGCATCTGCTCTCTAAATAATATGATTAGATCTCCAGGGCAATTTATGTGGACCACTAAACTGGCCATAAAATATCATAAAATCATGACAGATGATTAGTTCTCCTCCTTTACACATATAAACATTTATTATAGGCTGAGGCTCTGGCGTTCATGCTGGACCCTGTCTCTACTCCAGTCACTAACAGCTTTAGGTCTTCAGAAGAACACACACAAAGGCCTGTCCTTGAAGAAGACACTACAGTTCCAGCCAAAATCCTGACCTAGTAATAATTCCTGGTCTTTAACTGAAGGATTTAAATTTTTTTTTCTTTTTGCGGTACCGGGGATTGAACCCAGGGGTGTTCTACCTCTGAGCTACACCCCCAGCCCTATTTTTTATACTTTATTTTGAAACCGGGTCTCACGAAGTTGCGGAGGGCCTCACTAAGTAGAGAGAGAGAGAGACAGGGAGAGAGAGAGAGAGAGGGAGAGAGAGAGCTGAGGCTGGCCACGAACCCGGATCCTCCGGTCTCCGGGTACTGGGATTACAAGCGTGCACCACCACACCCGGCTTAAAATTTTTTTTATTAATAACCAATTGCATTATATTTTTCTAGTACAGGTACATGCTATTTTTCCCTTTTGGTAACTGCAAAACACTTCTGATCATTTTCATCTAAAATCTCAATTACTCACATTTGTAAACAATTTGTATATAAATTATGCCATTCACTAAATATATCCATGTCCTGCAGTGTTTTTTTTTTTTTGCAATATGTATGGTTTAAAAATCCAGTGTGATATTCACAGACCTCAATGGGAAGGAGTCTCTCTGTCACCCTCAGGCAGCTTAGCCACAACATGAATTTTCTAATAGTGGGAAGGTGAGACATAAGCTCATGTCTTGAAGACAGTCAATAAAAGTCTAGCATAAAAATACCAGAAAGCAAGTAAAAATAACAAAACTTTTGAGCCCATACCTAACAAAGTGGAAACAATTTTAATATTTCAGAAAGGTGATTCTTATGCTTTAAACTTTTAAGAATTGATAACATATGCTTTGCTTCTTATTTTCCACTTACCTTTCTCATCGAAGTAATCTTTTACTCTAAAAATTTTAAAACATAGAAAATCATAAAAGTAATGTAACACACACCCATGTACTTGACACCAAGATTAAACAGCTGTTAAAATTTGCTATATTTGCCCTGATAAAAATAAAATTGCTGACACAGGAAGACCCACCACTGCCTTTTCCTTTTCCTCATCTTTCTTCACAGAATAAGTTGGTATAAATAAATTTTATGCACCCTCCTGAGCTTTATTCTATTTGTATCATACTTAAAAATTTGCACCGTTATATTCCATATTACAAGAATTCATGGCAATTGTATTTCATGTTTTAAATTTTTCTTCTTTCCTCTCAACATTATATTTTTGATGATAGTGTACATAGTTCTGTTTTCTTTATTTTGACTAATGTATAACATTCCATGGAACAAACCACTTAAATCACAGCTATGTGTTAATGTGGTTCTATTTTTTTTTATTTTATTTTTTTTTTGCGGTACCGGGGATTGAACACAGGGGCGTTCTACCTCCGCGCCACACTCCCAGCCCTAATTTTTTTATACTTTATTTTGAAACCGGGTCTCACATAGTTGTGGAGGGCCTCACTAGGTAGAGAGAGAGAGAGCTGAGGCTGGCCGCGAACCTGGATCCTCCAGTCTCTGCCTCCCAAAGTACTGGGATTACAAGCATGCACCACCACACTTGGCTAATGTGGTTCTAAAGAGAAATAATTTGGTTGTTTCTCTCTTCCATTCAAATAAGTAATCCTTCAGTGAACATTGTAGTGTATATCTCCCCAGGTAGGTATTCTCTAGGATAGATATCTGTAAATGAAACTACGGATAATCGTTTTTGAGAATCTTCAAATCCACTAAGTGTTGGCAAACTGCTCTCCAGGGTGATGGTGCCAATTGTCACTCCCAACTTATGAGTATCTTGTGAGTCACCACTGTGCCTTGTTCTAGATAGCTCTTGGTCTTGCCTGTCCTCAAACAGTGGTACGATTGTAAATGGCATCGCATTTGCTTTAATCTCTCTTTCCTTGAAATGTCAATAAGGACTTGGTGCATCCCTTTGTATTTTCATTAGCCAGTGGAGTTGCTTTTCTATATCCAAATCCTCTCTTCCTTTTTATTTGCTTAGTCTTTCATTATTATTTTTATTTATTTCGTATTTTGTATTTCTTTCTATATTTAAATATCAATTTTCAGTTAAATGAATTATAACTTCCTTAATATGGGTATTTTCTAAAAGATGTGGCATCCAAAAAATGTTTGAAGCAAGTTGTTATAAATAAAAAATGTACCCTAAAGAGCTTATTTATTAATGTTTGGAGTTGATATAATTGAGTCATGAGGGTTATACTCCCAGAAGTGGATAAATCCATTGTAATGGATTTACCTGGGTGGTATCTGGTAGGCCAATAGGGCGTGGCTGGATGGGGTGGATCCCTGGGGGAGTGGCCTTGGGGATTATATATGGTTCTTCCTCTTCCTGCTCCCTCTCTTGCTTCTGGCCAACATGATGTGAGCATGGTCCATGTGCTCTCCCTTTCTCTGCTTCCTGTCACCATGCCCTGAGATCCATGGTCCCTGGCTCACATGGACTGAACCCAAAATTGTGAGAAAATATTCTTTCCTCTAAGTTATGCAGTCAGTCGTTAGATTATAGCTGCAAAAATGCTGACAGATACACAATTCAAATCTTTACTTATCCTGTGTGCATGGGGGAAATGTTGAAAATGACCATTAATACTTTTTGATCATCTCAATATTATGTTTTAAACTATAGTTCTTGTAGTGTGTGTGTGTGTGTGTGTGTGTGTGTGTGTGTGTGTTACTGAGACTTGATCCCAAGGGCATTCTATCTCTGAAATATAACCCAGCCCTATTTTATTTTGAAACAGTCTCGCTAAGTTGTCATGGCTGGTTTCTAACCTGTGATCCTCCTGTCTCAGCCTCCCAAGTACTGGGATTACGGTGTGTACCACCACACTCAGCTAGTTCTTGTAATTTTATAATAATCCATGAAGTAGTAAATAAATGTAGAGAAAGAGGATTTACGCTGCCTGGGGTAAATATTTAGGAAAGAAATTAAATTATTTTTATTGATGGTAATGTAAGAAAGAAAAAAAATCTCTTCTATCGAAGTTATAAGGTCATATAAAAACTGACCAGTATCCATTTTGTAACAGTAGCTTAGGAATCCATTTTGTAACTTTTTGGTATACTTGTCTGTATGCTCCACTATTGGAAGTATAGGTTTTTTATTTCTCCTTTGTTCTAAAGAAAACACTTGCCCAGTGGGAAACTAGCCAACCAGATTAGATTGTAAGGTCTCAGCCCAACCAATTGGGGATGACACAGTGGGCTATACGTTAGGAGGTTAAAAGGAAGCCTGGACTGCCCATGCGGTGTGCTTGCCCCAATTTTATTGTGTGTGTGCACCCTTCTGTATAGAAGTAAAGTACCTGGTTGAGTTACTTTTGAGTTCATGAGTATTTATATAATACTCCCCTGATATCTGTTTCTAACAGTAATCTGTGAGGGTTTTTTTTAGGCTTATTTTTAATGACTGAGAAGGGTTGGGTTTTACTCCACTTAAGTCAAGAAGTTAGCCTTAGACAGTTTTGTGATTAATGATGAAAGACATGAAATTCCTGAATCAGAGACAATGGAATATGCTACTCTCGTATGGCAAGCAGCACAAGCCTCAGGTTTGCACTGATGCCCTGACCCCCTCCCCACCAAGACCCATAGAAGTGACAAAGAAGGGTCCCGGTGAATGCTGAACACTCAGTACATTAACACTATAGCTAAAGAACCCCAAGCTTAGAGGACTCGGAGCTTTTATAGTAAGTAGGAAGAATGACTAGTATTTGACTTGAAGGGAAATACTATCTATACTATATTAGATAGAAGCAAACATGTCCTTTGCTTTCAAGGTAGACACTATGTCTTTCTTCTAAGGTGGTTTTCTATTAACTGTCCTTGGAAAGCAACTCCAGAAAAGAAGAACAGTTATTTTCCCTCATCATAAGATATAAAAAAAGATGGAGGAGAGAGAAAAAAAAAAGAAGAGAGAATGAGAATGAATGTGTCAGACATTAATCTAGGTGTGAAAAGTAGATCTGTGATAGAATTCTGACCGCACAAAGCTTACCTTCTAGTAGTATAAACAGACTATAAATAAAAACACACTATAATATGTGGCATGTCTAAGTACTACAAATAAACCAAAACACAATAAACTGCAGAGATAAAAAGGTCAAGGAAAGTCTGTTGAGGAGCAAACAATTGAGCAGGAATCTGAATGGAGTGTGGGAGCATGCCATGAGGATATTTGGAGTAAGATTTTATAAGCAGAGAGATCACAAGCACAGAAGCCTATGGTAGGATTGTACTCATCACATTCAATGACCCGCAGGGTTCCTTTGGTCATCTTTGCACTTTTAAGTGGTCTATTTATAAGTCCAGTTTTTATTCACTTCCCATTTTGTTAGAGATTTTGGCTCCACAGTATATAAAATGAAGGCACTAAAGTTCTAAAGTTCCTCTTCTCGGCCCTTCAAGTTTTACGGTCCAATCTCTAACAAGTATGCTATGACTTTGTATTTCCAATTTTATATTTTTATTCTTCTGATGCCATAGTTACTTAGTTTTTTAAAATTTTTATCGGATGATTCTAAGGTAAAAATGAATAAAGAGTGTTTGTAGAATGATGGTCACAGTCACACAAATGTGGTTTACTATCGTTAGTTCTATGTGATTAATTGTCCTCATCAGGTTCAGTGTCACCATGCTCCTGCGGCAGTTTTTACAGCTATAGTGACTTACTCTTTTACCCACCACCAATAGATTTCATGCTATCCTCTGGTTAATTTTAAAATCATGTATTCATCCTACTGATTTCTTTATTTCTATCTAATGCCCTTCTGATGCTTTCTACTCAGGATTATTAATATAAACCAATCCCATTTTTGTTGTGGAGAGGATGTCTCAGTCAACACTGTCACTACTATAATCCAAAACAAGTGACCACACAATTTAGAGGAAGGAAGATGTATTTGATTAGTTTTTGGAGATTGCAAGGTTCAGTCCATGTCAGGCTGGGTCAGTGGCGGTTAGGGTGAGGGGTGGGAAGCAGAAAGAGAGAGAGAGAGAGAGAGAGAGAGAGAGAAAGCAAGACTCCACATTGTGGAGGCCAGGAGCAGAGAGAGAAAGAGCAGGGGAGGAAGAACCATGTAATCTCCAAGGCCACACTCCCAGGGACCCCTCCTTAGCAACCAAGCCCTGCTTCCAACATTGCTATCTTGTTTTCATGAGGGCTAGGGGGACATTCTAAATCCAAACCATTACAAAGGCATTATTATTTTCTTAGGTTGTAGATGTGGTTTCTTCAACCCAGGCAGATTTCCTGCATTTGTAAAGAAAATCCTCACATTAGTTCCTTAAAAAGAGTAAGTTGGAAGCAAACTTTCTGATCCCTTGAATATCTAAGTGTCTTTATCTTACCTCATACTTGAATGATAATCAATGTAACATAACTGCTCAGTTGATAATCATTTTTCCCACCTACTCCAAAGGCATTGCTTCATGTTATTAGCATTGATTGCTGCTAGCAAGTGCTCTTATGCCAATCTGAGTCTTAATTCTGTGTCAGCCATGGCTGGAGGCTGAAATGCATTTCCCTCAACAGATAGGCTGAAGTCCTAACCCTCAATACCTCAAAATGGAATCTTATTTGGAAATCAGTCCCACTCAAATCAAAACTAATGACATTAGGCTGAGGTCTTACTGGAAAGGGTGGGCTCTGAGTCTAATTAGTGTTCTTTTAAGAAAATGTCCAAGCAAAGACAGAGACATACAGGAGAATGATGCCTGCTGATGAAGGCAGGGATAGGATTCATGTAGATGCAAGCCAAGAACACCAGATTGCCAGCCAGTTTCCAAAAGTGGGAAGAGTATTCCCCTGCAGTTTTCAGAGGGAGTGTGGCCCTGCTGATGCCATGATTTTGGACTCTTTACTTCAAAACTGCAAAACAAAACATTTCTATTATTCTATTTTTTTTACAGTTTATGGTATTTTTATTTTCTTTTTACAATAACACTAGGAAACTAAGCAGTGATCTAGTATCTTTCTCTTTGGAAAAATTAGGGCCTTCTATTTGTATTTGGTTGTCTGCAATTTCATGAAGATTTGTCTACCTATGGTTTTTCTTTTAACTTTTGTTTTAATGTTTTTGTGCCTTATGCTATGAAACTAGAAGGCTCTATTCCATAAAAAAATCTTAAACTCTGTTAGGTGTGGTGGTGCATGCTTGTAATCCCAGTATTTGGGAGGCTGAGACTGGAGGATCCGGGTTCACAGCCAGCCTCAGCTACTTAGTGAGGCCTCCACAAATCAGTGAGACCCTGTTTCAAAATAAAGAATAAAAAATAGGGCCGGGGGTGTAGCTCAGAGGTAGAATGCCCCTGGGTTCCATCCCCAGTACCACAAAGAAAAAAAACCCAAAATCTTAAACTCTGGGAAACTTTCTGACATCATTTGATAACTTCAACCATTACCTCCTCTCTTTTTAAAATTCCTATTAGATAGCCATTGGCATTCCTAGATTGACCCTTTATTTATCTTCTCTCTCTCTCTCTTTCTCTCTCTCTCCCTCCCTCTCCCTTTTCCTTTAATTTCCTTAGATATTTTGAAAAAATTTCCAGTCTTTCTATGAATTTTTTAAAGTTGTCTCAATTCTTTAAAGATCCTAATGGTTCCTGCTGTTTGATTTTGTTTTAATTTTCAGATTTAATTTTTAATTCTAGGGAGTCACAGTTGTTGAAGCTATCTGAGCACTAATTTAGAGGAGTTTTGTTGTTGTTTAAGTTTACTCAAAATATCTGACAACAAGAGTTCCTCTTAAGTAATGCACTGCCTGCTGCTCCCTGGGTGACTGTGGTCTCACTGACTGGTAGAAAGGTGACGAAGGGTCCACTATGAAGCTGGGGTCACCTAATGTCCAGAAGGTGGGAGAGCTTGTTTCAGGAAAAAGAACATCTATACTGAGAGCTCCTAGAGAGATTTCTCTTTGGAAGAAAACCTGAGTGGTAAATACCTGGCAATAACATAGGTAAAGAGACGAGAGTATTAACTATACCTATGTAGATTTTCAGTCAATACCCAATGTTTACTTCTGTCTTTATCTTATATCTTTCTTTGTGCCTGGCTGTTTCTAAGGTTTCTTTGGGTTTCTCAGAATAGGATTGTGATTCCATATAATTTTTCTTTTTTATACTTTAGCAATCATTTTAACAGAGGCTCAGTAGGGAAAGAAGATAAACAGCATAAGGTAAAATGTTGAACCTAAAATCTATGCTCTAACTCAGTTTATTTAGAAAATAGAAAGGGGTCCATACTGGCAAAATTCATATAATTTAACTTAACAATAAGCAGAATTGAAAGCATCTAGAAATTCATCAAATACCATACAATTCTGAATGTAAAACAGTATCATTCAGTCTGCCTTTTTAAGAATATTTTCCATTTAAACAATTATTGCTTGTGGCCTCCTCGTTCTTCTGGTAATGGTTTCTATAGATATGGAATCCTGTCATTTATGAGAACATGGACGGAACTAGAAATCATTATGTTAAGTGAAAAAGCCAGGCACAGAAAGACAAGTACAACAAATTCTCACCCATACAAGGAATCTAAAAAGGTTGATACCATGGAGATTGAGAGTAGAATGGTGGTTACCAGGAAGGGGAGAGGAGGGATGGGAACAGGTTGATCTATAGGTACCAAGTTATTGTTACATAGCATTTAGAAGTTCTAGTGTGCTATTGCACAATAGGGTGACTACAGATAATGATAACATACTGTATATTTATTTCATTTTTTTTTCTTTTGGTACTGGAGGTTGAACCCAGAGGCATTCTACCTCTTAACTACACTCTAAGCCCTATTTTATTTTTTAATTTCAAAACAGGGTCTCACAAAGTTGCTGAGGGAGCTTGCTAAGTTGCTGGGGCTGGTCTCAAACCTGTGATCCTTATGTTTCAGCCTCCCAAGTACTGGGATTCCAGGTGTGTGCCACCACCCCTAGCTATTCTATATATTTCAAAATAGGTACAAACATAGAGTCTGAATGTTTTCACCAGAAAGAAATGAGAAAAGTGATATGTTTAAATTGATTTAAATATTATACAAAGCCAGGCGTGGTGGTGCACACTTGTAATTCCAGTACTTGGGAGGCTGAGGCCTGAGGATCCAGGTTCCCGGCCAGCCTCAGCTACTTAGTGAGGCCCTCTGCAACTTAGTGAGACCCTGTTTCAAAATAAAGAATAAAAAATAGGGCTGGGGGTGGAGCTTGGAGGTAGAATGTCCCTGGGTTCAATCCCCAGTACTGCAAAAAAAAATAAAAATAAAAAATAAAGAAATAAATATTATACAAAGTATATATGTATTAAAATAGCATTTGGTACCCCATAATGATGCATATATTTATGGGTTTATATATCATTTAAATTAAAATTTTAAAACAAAGCCTCAAGTTCTCCCATCATGAAGTGAGAAGTTAGACTGGGTATAACCTATGTTCTATTTAGGTTTTATGCTTCTGTTGTTTAAATAGAAATATTTCCTTTTAAATATAATTTTGCAAAGATTTTTGATATAGTTTAACCACTGAATAGAATAAATGATTTTATCTGGATCTATTATCCTATCTTCTGAATTTTTACCTGCATCTTCTTTCTTTTTACTCTTCTATTATCTTGGTCCAAACCACAGAATATGGTATCCACCTCCTTATTTTTTTATTTATTTATTTTTGGGGGTACTGGGGATTGAACCCAGAGGCTTTCTACTTCCAAGCTACACCCCCAGCCCGATTTTATTTCTTATTTGGAAACAGAGTCTCACTGGGTTGCTGAGAGCCTCCCTAAGTTGCCAAGACTGGATTTGAACCTGCGACCCTCCTGTCTCAGCCTCCCAAATACTGGGATTACAAGCATGTGCCACCACACCTGGCTATCCACCTCCTTATAATTCACCTCTGCATAGCTTTGGAAGGAGTCTCTTGAACTGCAAATTAAATCACGTCTCTCCCCTTCTGAGGCCCTTCAGTGATACTTAGAATACAGTCGGACTCCTTACAGAGGCCTGCACAGCAGTCCACGAGCTAAGTCCTGCCTGACCTTCTACCCAACTTGTAGCCATTTGCTCTCAGTTGTCTCCTGAAGCCAGGCTAGACAATTTTTCTTTCCTCAAATACACCAAATTCTTTCTTGTCTCTGCTCATTTTTCTGCCAAAATTGCTCTTTCTTCCACATTTCCCAGGGCTAGCTCTTTCAGGATTGAGCTTTAACACCTCATAAAAGACTCTCATAAAAGTCCCTCTCCCTTCCCATCGTTTCCTTGAACACATTCTGCAATTTGTAATGATTTATTTGGTGAGGGCAGAAAACAAGTCTTTGCTGCTGATCACTGTATCCCTTGTGCCTAGCCTCATGTCTGTACACCAGTGTGAGGTAAATATTTGATACAAGAGGAAAGGGACTAAAGTGGGTTATTTTTATATAAAATATACTATTGGAATGACTTTTATTTTAGAAAGTGATAACTGGTTACATAGAATGAAACAAGTTATGAATTATGTTTCTTTCTTAACCTGTATACTTTTATATTCAAACTGCATTGAGTTAAGCCTGTTTGTATTCAGATTTTCCAGTCCGACCTTGCTTGAAATTGGAAGCATTTTTAGAATAATTTATGCATCAAGAAAAGAGTATAATGCTCTAGTGATGCAAGGCCCCTGAGGGCAGAGTTTCAAGTGAAATATTCATGAAGCTTAAGTGCAAGAGACATCAGATTTTCAAAGGTATTTTAGCACCATTTCTGTACAAGGGAATTGTAAAATGCAAGAATGTGAGAGAGGATAAATATTTAGGACAACAAAGTGGGCTTGTGAAGTGAGTTCTTGTTTCTCCAGTTTTTAAGCAGTTATCCCAATGTGTATGTGGTGTGTGTGTGTGTGTGTGTGTGTGTGTGTGTGTGTGTGTGTGACCATATTTGGTCATAAAGTTTCCTTATAATCATTATAAAAATTGATACTAAGAATCAATACAGATTTGGCTACTCCTATGCAGGTTAGCCTTTGATTTTCATTTATACTTGACCATTTAAAATTGAGATGCCTTTTCTGCAATTATTTCTATGAAAAAGAAAACATGGGTCATATTCTCATAATGCTTGCATGAATTTTTATAAGAAAATTTGAGATCTTCTGGATAAAAGATAGTGTTTATTTTCTCAATTTATCATCCACACTCAATACTTCATAAGGCAGTCATTATTTTCTGAGGTGTTCAAGGAAGATAGCATTGGAAAATAGTTAATATACAACAATCTTGAGAAATTTTCATGTTGACAATTATCTTTAAAGGTAAAACAGTGTTAGTATAGTAAGAAACCTTTCCATGTAAATTTGTCTACAGGTGTATCTTTATCTCATATCATTGATTCCTTTATTCTAATTCTTCATCAAAAAATATGTGCTAGGTTTTAAAATAGAATATCATAGTAAACATGCCAAGCTGTACCTTGTGTCAAAGACTTTGTGAGGATGCTGCCCCCCATGCCACCTGTAGCTAACGCTCAGATTTTTAGGTCCCTATGTGTTATGGTTTGGACTTAGAATGTTCCCCAGACCTCACACTGTAGACAAGGTAGCCCTGTTGAAGGCAGGGCTTGGTTGCTGGGGAGGAGTCCCTGGAGATGCTGCCTTGGGAACGATATGCATGTCCCTCTTGCCCTTGCTCTCTCTCCCTCTGCTTCTGGCCTCCCTGATGTGAGAGCAGAGGCCCTCTGCTTGTGCTCCCTTTGCTTTTCGCCTCCATGCTCTGAGCTCCACGGACTTCACCCAGCCTAACATGGACTCAAACCTCTAAAATCTCCGGAACTTTGAGCAAATAAATCCTCCTTCCTCTAAGTTGTGGTCATCAGGTAATTTGAGTCACAGCCATGAGAATGCTGATTGAAATACTATGCAACATGCAAAACATTGAGTTACAGAATGTTTAAGCTTAGAATTATCTACAGTCTAGCCGGGCGTGATGGCGCACGCTTGTAATCCCAGTACTTTGGGAGGCAGAGACTGGAGGATCTGGGTTCGCGGCCAGCCTCAGCTCGCGCACGCACGCGCACGCTCTCTCTAACTCTCTCTCTCCCTGTCTCTCTCTCTCTCTCTCTCTCTCTCTCTCTCTACTTAGTGAGGCCCTCCGCAACTTCTTGAGACCCGGTCTCAAAATAAAGTATAAAAAAAAATAGGGCCGGGGGCGTAGCGCGGAGGTAGAACGCCCCT
>PVJS01043708.1:0-16962 GCA_004027185.1 Glis glis | reverse complement strand
TCAGCCAATCACAAAAAAAGAAGGGACACATGTTTTCATTAATATGTGCAACCTAGGGAAGTGGGGACACACAAGGGACTCTGGTTGATAATGAAGAACCCTCAGTGGGGCAAGGGAAGGGGAAGGGCAAGAAAGAAGTGAATCAGTGGAATTACTATCATGAACAATATGTACATGTGAGAAGAAACCAACATCATTCTTGGTAATTCATACGGGTGGGGGGAGGCGGGGGGGGACACTAAGAGCTGTGTGCATGTATGTTAACATCAAATAGATATTCATTGTGATGTGAGACTCCCAATGCACCAATAAAAGCACAAAAAATACCACTGAGAGGTCAAAAAATGAAAAGTACTAAAAAGTTTTATTTAATTTTGTAATTAGAAGTTTATTAGTAAATTTATGAAGAATGCTTAATGGGAGGACTGGTTACAAAGGCTGGCTACAGCAGGTTGAGGAGTGAAATGACCATGAGGAAGAATACAACATAAAATAACTGTCATAAGAATTTTGTGATGAAATAATAGCAAAAAAGAGCAGCAAAGATTTATTGAATGATGGCCATTTTCCAGAAACTATTCCTATATGTTGGATATTATTCTAACCATTTCATATGTAATGAGTGATTAATCATGATAAAACCATAAAGAAATACTATCAGTATCCTCTTTTTACAGATGAAAAAAGAACACCGAAGACCAGTGAGGCTGAGTGATCTGTCCTACATACCATAATTAGTACCTGTTGACATAACCTCAGGAGCTGGCTTAAGAGCCTCATGTCCACTCTGCTATACTGCTGCCTTTTGGCCTATAATAATGAGCAGAGCATCCTTAGGTGAAAATTGCTCATATTACTTCATGAACATTCCAGCAGAGTTGATGTGAGCATTATCTTCTAAAACAATTTGGTTGTAATTTTTTTTTTTTTTTGTACTGGGGATTGAACCCAAGGAGTTCTACCTCTGAGCTACACTGCTAGCCATTTTTATTTTTTTTTTGAAACAGAATCTGGATAAGTTGCTGAGGGTCTCACTAAATTGCTGAGGCTGGCCTCCAACCTGTGATCTTCCTAAATCAGCCTACCAAGTACCAGGATACAGGCATGTGCCACCATGCTTGGCTTTGTTGTAATTTTTCTATGCCTTTTCAACATTTTAAATATTTTTTCTACTACTCCCTCCTGACCTCTGGAATTTTAAAAAGGATTTCCATCCCATTTTTTAGGCCACTTTTTGTAGCACATATAGACTATGTGATCTTTGGTATTGTTGCTGCTAGCAATATTATAATAACTAGCACCACTGCTACTAAAATTAAACTACAACAAGATCCCTTCAGTGTTACAAAAACAAATATTCTATTGAGAGAATTCATGTGGTCCTATTTTATAGCACATGTTTCTATGACAGAGATCACTTGTATTTGAATCAAGCTTCATAAACATGGAGTTTCATGGCACAGTGGTTGGCATAAGCCATGGAGTCAAATCTACCCGGTGCTACTGCTTTCTGACTAGATTCAGATGTCTTACCCAATCTTAGGACTCTTATTTCTATTTTTAAAATCCCTTGAATACTTCATAAAAAAAGTTAATATTTAAAAATGTAAATCTCTAAGAACAGAATTTGTAACTTTATATAGTGTTCCATTCATATTAAATGGAATTAAATAAATATGCCTTATCTCTGTTTTTAAAGAGAGCATTTATGAACATTATCTCAATTGATCAATACAACAGCCTGATAGGGTGAATTTTATTGTATAGATGAAGGTATTGATGATTAGAGACATTATGTGAATTGCTACCATTTGGAAGCTAGTGAGTCCAAGGAGCTAGAATCTAACACTGAATAATTCTGTTTTTTTTTGGTACTGGGGATTGAATGCAGAGGCATTCTACCTCTTAGCTACACCTCCAACCCTTTTCATTTTTTATTTTGAAGCAGGGTCTTGCTAAGTTGCTGAGGGTGTCACTAAGTTGCTAAGGATGGCCTGGAACCCGCAATCCTCCTGTCTCAGTCTCCCAAGTACTGGGATTACAGGTGTGTACCATTGTACCTGGCTACACTGAATAATTCTTGTACTGAACAATGTTAGAGTAAGACTCATGGAGGTCTCTCAAAAACAGAACCAAAACAGAATCTCCCATTCTCTCTCTTTGTCTCTCTGTCTCTCTCTCTCTGTCTCTATGCATATGTGTGCTCAATATTTAAAACATTCAATTAATATTGAATTAATTATATTTATATATGCACATTTAATTTTTCTTTATTACCACATTTCTGTGCCTACTCTGAAAATCCATTTTTATAAATTTGAATAACTCAAACATGTTTCTAGAAATTATACCTCTCTAAACTGTACTTATAAAATGTTTTGAAGAAGACCCCAATTTTTTTATTTTCCTAAATATTTATTCCATGGTATAGTGTTTCTTACAATGTGATGATCTTTCCATGTATTTTTAAATTAATACCAATAAGGCAGTCTCAGGCATACTTTGCAACTCTATCCCCTTAATTATCAATTTGTCTTTACTTAAATAGTCACAAAGGGTTTTTTTCTTCATTAGTTTTTCATGTTTATTAGTGATCAGTGTAACAAAATAAATTTTAATTTATTTAAATAAAATAGGATCCTATGTTTTGAAGTCTTGTGTATTCATTTTATGATACTCATATATATATTTTTTTCTTATTGGCATTATATTCTGTTTTTTTTTTTAACTGTTCCTCATTACTGGAGGAAAGGATTTTCATCGCTAAGGTACATAAAAAGATAAATAAAATAAAATGTTTATAGTATACTGGAAGTAATAATCATAAGTTACCCTGAACAAAATTCATTTTACCCAGAGATCAAAATACTTCATTAATGTTACAATTATGTGCAGATTTTATACTCAGAAGATAAAATAGGTAAAAATGCAGTCATTTTAATTAGCAATACTATCCATTTGTATTAACCACATTAAAGTTACATAAATAAAGAGAACCAAATAGTTGACTCATTTCTGGAGTAAAATGTTTAAAAGTTACCCCATTTTTGAAGGAAAATAATGAACACTGAAGAATTTTTCCCCTAATGTTTTTCTTACTGCATATCAAGTTTATTTTCAAGGTTTTTTAACTTAATTTTCTTAATATCTTGAATTATCCAAATCACATATTTCCTATATTTCTATTTTTCTCTATATTATGCATTTAAGAGATCTACTTCATGGTCATTCTTACCATGGAGAGGAATTCTTACCACCTTATAGTATTTTTGTAGCAGTATTTTCTCCTGGAAAGCTTGTTAGGCAACATGATTTCTTTCAGACTGATGTATGTATGCAGAATTCCCAGTATTTTGAAGAGTATATACCAGTTTCTATTTCAAGAAGGGAACTGATTTAAGAGAAAGAGGCTTATTTTCTTTCATTTCATTTCATTTCATTTCATTTGTGGTATTGGGGATTGAACCCAAGGGTGCTCTATCATAGTCATCCCTTTTTATTTTTTATTTTGAAATAGGATCTTACTAAATTGCAGAAGCTGGCCTCAAGCTTGTGATCCTCCTGTCTCAGCCACCCAAGTAGCTGGGATCATAGATATGCACTACCACGCCTGGCTAAGAGAAATATTTAAACTTAAAAACATTGTTTAGTTATCAAGATATGGATGATGCTATTTAGCTATCTTTCATGCTGAGTCCTGTACTATCACAGTGACACATGGGGACGGCCACTTTCAAGAAAACTCTGCTTCATGGACAGAACCACTTCTAGCCTTTTCAATAGTAGGAAAAGGAACTTCCTTTAAATAGAAAGAAAACAGAACATGTTTATAGATGTAATAGCAATAATATTCTCCAGGACTAAAGGAACAATTAGAAAATGGTACCTTGTGAATCTGTGGCCTAGTGGATGCATATACACTGAACCTTGACTCTGTTCATTTGCCTTCGTACAGTGAGCTATGGCAGTGCACGTGGACTTTTGAAATCATAATACTACTTTGTAAAAGCCTTTATCCAAACCAAGACAGTGGTAGATTTTGTTATTGTTAAATATATAGTGTTGATTTAAAGTACCCTCTTAAAAAAATTCTGTGTATGCCATCCCTAGTATGTGACCAGACTACACTTTTAAATATTGGTTGTAAGGTCTCATTTTCCCACATACAAAGTGTGGTTACACCATCAAGTCTAAGATCAATATTATGCATTGTATAACCCTGGGTAAGTTACTTTATGTCTGTGATCTTTTGTCTCCTGTAAGAGTGGAATAATAGCTATATAGGGTAATCTTAAAGGTTAACAGAACATAGTAGGTAAACTAACTAGCAAGGGTTTGATATATAAGAGAGAGACATAGCCAGGTTCTAATCTTAGGAGACTCATCTCAGGAGATAAATTCTTGGAAGTACCTTTTCTTTCATACACTGATTATAATACCATTTGCTGTGGTTCTTATCACTATAACACTCAACTTAGCATAATTCCATTTATTTATTTATTTATCTGCGGTACTGGGGATTGAACCCAGGGGCATTCTACCTCCGAGCTACACCCTCAGCCCTATATTTTTATTCTTTATTTTGAAACAGAGTCTCACTAAGTTGCAGAGGGCCTCACTAAGTAACTGAGGCTGGCTGCGAACCCAGATCCTCTGGTCTCGGCCTCCCAAGTACTGGGATTACAAGCATGCGCCACCACGTCCGGCTCATAATTCCCTTTAATATGTATTTTAGTACATATTTTCTGAAGCCAGAATTTCAACAAATGCCTTTACTATTAACAGGGAGGACTTCAGTACATGCAAGTTTTTTGAAATAGAAGTTTTCTCTGTATTTCTTTTTACATCCCTTTCAAACTTCCTTTATGCCCCTTTCCCCAACTCTTATGTGTGCAGAACCCTGGTTACTTCAGTACTCTCACTAAAGCTTTCCAGAGAAGTGCTTCCCCAGAATCTGCTCTAGCTTCTAGTTTGTCAAAATGACCTTATTTATCCCTATTTCTCACCACAAAAGAACCCTCCCATCCCATCATAGAGTTGGTTTCAACCAGGTATTACAAAGAACTTCGCTTATTGAACTGATTTAGGTGAGTGTATGAAGATATTTCTAATTAATAACTTCTGGAGACATAATTAAACACAGAAGAAAAGATACAATGTCAGAGACAAATCTTGAATGAAGGCAAAATTTTCACTTTTTTTTCCTCTTTTTTGCAGTATTGGGGATTGAACCCAGGGGCATTCTACCACTGAGCTACACCCCTAGCCCTATTCTATTATTTTTTTTTATTTTGAAACTGGGTTTTGCTAAGTGTTAGGATGCTATCCTGGAACCTGTGATCCTCCTGTCTCAGCATCCCAAGTACTGGGGTTACAGGTATGTGCTACTGTACCTGGCTCAACAAGTGACACTTTTGATCAAGCCAGAAATCTGTCTTCTCCACCAGGATCAGTCAGACCCTTAAATATTTTCTACATTTAAATTAAGTAATAGTAATAACAACTGATTTATAAGTCTGCAGCTTCTTTTTAACACCTTTGAGTTGGGTTGTTGCTTATATACTAATTCCCAGTCAGAAGGCTCAGTAGATCCCAGAGATAAAATACATAAGATAAAAATACATAAGATAAAAAATACATAAGAAAAAAATAAAAAATACATAAGATAAATAAAGGGAAAGATAAATGCGCCTTTATTGTTTGTAAAGTAGATGTTTCTATACCAAGAAACACTCCTCTGTACAAAAAGCTATTTTTAATAGCAGCATAATAAATTAGGAACAGGTTATGCTACACAAAGCAAAGATATCATATAATATCTATGGGTACACGCCAAGTATTTCACATTTCTTCAAGCGATCACTTAAAAATTTCTGTTTTCTGAAAAACTTATTGATGTTCCCATCATAACACATAGACCCATCTACATTATTCACGCTGGAATTTTGCTAGAAAAAAGACATTAAACATCTTGGATGTCATGACCCATCAGTAGTGATAATTCATGAATTTGGAAAGGACATAGAAAAGAATAATTGATGCTATAAAAATATGGTCAATGGATGTTATTACTAACCCCCACTCAGTTGGGTTAGTAGATTGGCTTTCAATAGGAATCTGAGCTAACAGGGGAAATGCCAGGGATGAATCTGACTGCAGCCTAACAGTTGCTTTCATAATTTTTTCCCCCTGAAGAACAACTATAAGCAGTGAATTGTAGAAGCCCCATTAATTTACTTGGCCAAATGTACATTTTCAACCATCTGATCCAAACACAGTCAACTGGGAAAAAAAAAAAGAAGTGACTTATAACAGGCTGGCATTTCGAGCTGGTGGATAAAGATGGATAGATTACAGCAATTCATTTAAATTTCTTAGTTCCGTGTGCATGTTAATGATGACTCAGAAGTACCCTCTGATACAGTGCATCAGTATCACTGGGATTCATTCATTCAGATCCAGGAGCAGAGCAGCTTTCAAAGCTGGGCTACTGGACAGGGGAAGCTTTGTGGGCTCCTAGGCTCCTCTGCCGGCCACCTGCTCTCCCTGTCCTTGGCTTCCACATAAGTCGCTTTGTTCCAGGGATCCTGGCACACACTCAGTACCATTTAGGACAAGATTAATACCATGAGTTGACAGCGTTCCTGGCAGCTCTTGCCTTGCCTTTTCTCTGACACACTCCTCACTTCCTATAACATCTAACATCACCACTCACATCACAGGGGGAAAACATCTCGCTTCATGCAACACTTCAGCTGAGAATTACACGGCTACTACCAGTTTCATCACTTTTAGAATACCATATTCTAATAAATTATGATCGGACAGACTAGAGAGGGAATTTAATAGTAATATGGGAAGAAAATATTCTGAAGCCCAGAAGTCTTTTTTTTTTTTTCTGGCCCCAAACACTCCCTGTATTTTATCATTCTGTAAAATGCTAGATTCTTATATTGGCATACTGGTTTTTAATAAAAGAAATATTTTATTCATTAGACTATTTAACCTGAGGAAACTCAAGGTGAAATATTACATATAATATGTGTGATTTGTGAGGTTTGACTAGAATTTGTAGTTATCTATAGGAAGAGTGTATATTGACTGTGTTCAGTTCTCCAGTGGTTTCCAACAGGTTATTGCAATCAGAGGAAACAGTTCCATGTAGAGACTTGACAAATATCTTGCCATCGATTCTCTATTAAAAAGGATATTGCAAGTTAAACAAACACAAGGCGGATATGTAACTAATCAGAAAAAAGTAAAAGAGTAAGAAAGGCAAAATCTCTTAGTATTCAAGTGAAGAAAATGGCTAACATTGATATTGGGTTTATTCATGGTTTAGTGAAAGTTAGCTCAGTCAGAAGAACAAAAGGAGGAAGGGCTGCCTCCTTAACAAAATAGCAATAATTAATTCAGCAACTCCTGCTATTTATAGGGAGCTTTTAAAAGAATTATCTCCCAGAAATTAAAATTTAATTGGAATGGACCCTCCTTTGGTGTAACTTAAGTAAATACAATTACAAAACTGCCCCCAAAGATAATAATATGCAGCTAAGATTGAGAACTAAATATATAACCCATTCATTAGGTCTCTATAGAGGCTATTAATAATTTTTCAATTTGTATATAAAAATTTGTGTACAATTTCACATTCAAATATTGGTGATATGTATGGAATGAATGAATGAATGAATGAATGCATTATTCTAGGAATTATTTTTTGAGAAACACTTAACATATGGCATCCTTCTTAAATTGGCTGCATAGATATGACAGTATCCTCTGTGTAGATTTAAGTCAGCCAAAAATTTAGGTCCTTTGAATTAAAGAACGAATATTCTCAGACTTCTCTGAGATTTCCCTTTCAATGTGTAAGTCAAGAACAGAAATGAATGCAAGTTATACTATTCCAGGAAATTGCCTTCTCGATCCTATAATCTTCTTTTTGGTAAAAAGCCTTGATTACATTATCCTTCCTAAAATATAAGGTTTGCATTGCAACATCTCTAGCAGAATTGCTATTTAGGGTTGTAGATGTTCAATTTTTTCCTTTTCACCATGGTTGATATCCACAAGTTTCATTTATAATACAAGTTTCCATACATCATTTTAACAAACTTGTCATTGGACCAAAGTTTATGCAGAAGCAAAAAACGAATCTCAAGAGAAATGTGTTCAAATGTATATGGTGAGTTCTTAAGTGTTATTTGTATTTCTCTTCACATGCATCATCCCCTCAGTGCTAATTTTTAAATGCATACATTCTTTAAAAAGAGCTTTTAGGGGAGCTAGAGATACAGCTATGAATAACATAGAAAAAGTCCTTTTCTTCTAGAAGATTACATTCAACTGGAAGAGACATATAAGCCATCAACAAATGAACAAAATCTAATCTAAAAATAATGTAATTTAAGACAGGGTGTCCCTTTCTTCTTTGGAATGTAAGACTATTATATTATCAATATTTACATTCTTTCCTTTTCAGTACTGCTAACAAGACTCAATTCATCACAATAATACCCTATTTATTAGTTGTTTTTCATTTCAAAGGAGCATATATTCTTATTACACAAAGAGGTTATCTTCTTGCTTGCTTGCTGTGTTTGTTTTCTTCTTTCTAAAAAGAAAAAACTGGAACTTTTGTAAATCACTGCAACTCTAAGAACTGACTGCTTTCTCTATACATTTCAGAAGCGCTCTCTAGCCATCTATCTCTTTTCTCCATATATCTGCTCTCATTCACAAAGCCAATTTTCTTTGTTTATACCCTAATCCAGCATATATTTATTGTGGACATATTATGTACAAAGCATTACCCTATGTACTAAACCAAGCAAACATGACCTCTGACCCCATTGACATGACAGCTCACCAGGAGAAAGAAGTAATTATTTAAATAAACTCAAACTATCAACAAGTGGCAAGAACCATGAGAGTCGCTATAAGAGAATATGATAGGAAATGGTATTGGAGACTGGGAAATATTGGAAGAAGCCTTTAGAGAAGTAATATTTGAAAACTAAAGGATGGCTGGGTGGAAGAAGGCTCTGGGAAAGCCCTGGAGTGAAACTGAGCTTGAAGGACCAAAACGAGGCCACAAAAGCAAAGGGAAGTGAGTGAGGGTAGTGGCATGAGATGTGGCTTCAGGGATAGGCAGGCAGGAGAGTGTGCATGCCTCATAGACTGTATCAGAGTTTGCATTTTACTCTAAGCACATCAGAAAGCCCCTGAACTATTTTAGGCAAGTATGTGATCCAGGATAAATTTCATTTAATAGAGTTCATTCAGATGACTTTGTGAAAATTGCATGGGAAACAGCTAAAAGGAAAGATCAACAACCACTTATATTGTTGGAGGCTTTTCTCATCCAGTGGAGAGACGATGGGAATTTGGGTAAGGTGCTGGCAACACAGATGGAAAAATAGTAATAGTAGTGTGTGTGTGTGTGTGTGTGTCTGTGTGCGTGTGTTACTGGGAAATGAACCTAGGAGCATTCTACCTCCAAACAACACCCCCAGCCCTTTTTTTAAGATAAAAAAATTGTTTTGAAACAGGGGCTTGTTAGGTTGCTGAGAGTTTCGCTATATTGCTGAGGCTGTCCTTGAACCAGTGAGCCACCTGTCTAAGCCTCCCAAGTACTGGGATTATAGGTGTGCACCACCATGTCCGACTAGTAGTGAGATTTGAAATATATTTTGGAAGTAAGATTTATGGGGCTTGCTGATAATTTGGACCTAGGGCCAGAGAAGAGGGGAGATATATGAATGAAACTCATGTATCTTCTTGAAGAACATTGTATATTCCAAAAAGGAGAACATAGATGGTCATCATGTTGTTATGATGAGTGGAATGAATGACAAGTTCATTATTCTATAGGCAAGGAGGTTTCACCCAATCTAAGTGGTGAAGGAAGCCCTCCCAAGAAGGTTACATTTAAGCTGAACCTTGTATGTCAAGAAAGAGTTTGCTAGGCAAATAATTGGCCTCTTACTCTTTATACTGTGGCTTTTCCCCCCTTCGATTCTTACTATTTAGAGAAGCATTTGCTTCATATTTCTTCTTCCAGATTCTTAAAGATGGATCTAATTGATCCATCTTATGCTTTCCAGTTCAGGCCATGGAGCCTAGGTGGGCAGCCAGCCTATGTTTGGTTTCTCTTAACTCTAAGCCTATAGGAAGAGCCACAGTTAAAATTTCATTCAGAAGAGCAAGTACATTCTGTATGGGTAGGGGCAGATGGACAGCTTCAGAAAGAAAGCTTTCTGACTTCTGGCCCTGTAACAGAACTTAATGTATCACAAGATAGCTTGCTTGTATGTTGTACTTCTCACTTGACCCAATTGGAAGCAATGCTAATTTTTTTTTTCTCACAGATAATGAAGGCCTGGAGGGAACGTGTGGTTTTCTTCAAAATGTTTCACATTTAAACTCCAAATAGAAAAGAAACTATTAGTCATCGGTGCACAGAGACCTCTGAGATTTCATAAGTCTTGGGGTGGTCAGAGAAGGTAACACTTTGAGTTATCATTTCCTTAAGGAGATGACTAGATGGGTGGGTGCTCTAGGGCCTCAGCCTCCTGTTTTCCAACCCATTTGCAGTGTGTTAGTTAACATCTGCGAATAGTTTCGGGTTCCAAGCAACAAATCATTAAATAAGCTTTTTAAAAATGACTCTCCGATCCTGTATAAACTCAAGAAGCAATGAGAAATTTTGTCATACTCTTGTCCACGGAGTCATAGTAAATGTTTTTTCAACAGGCTCCTTTTCTACAACTCCTATTAATGTTAAAGGTATAATCTACTTTGCCCTTAGGACTTATTTTTATTTTTAATTAAGACACTATAGAATTATTTTAAAGAGTAATAGGGCTATGAGGTCAGACCACCAAGGCTGGTGTTCATGTTTAAGGATAGACAAAAATAACAAATTGGAAGTTGTTGGGATTACTTTCCCATGGGGGGTCTATTGTTTCAGCTGGGAAGTTGGGCCGAGAAGACAGGCCACAGATCCTGCGTGACAATGCCAGGACATGTTTCCCACTTAGGCACACCCTTGCTGGTCCTTTTCAGTCAAGTCCAATGCCAGGTGAGAGGACGCCAGAGCTGCAAGCTTCCTTCATACCTTCACAGGCTGAAGGCTCAGGGATGAGAGGCCACATCAAATTGCTATACAAAGAAATTAAGAAATTCAGCTTTCCACTAGTTGCATAGTCCAGTCGTGTGTGTGTGTGTGTGTGTGTATTACTGGAGATGGAGCCCAGGGGCATTCTACCTTTGAGCCACACCCCCAGTCCTTTTTATTTTTTTATTTTAGTCTAGCTAGGTTGCTGAGAGTCTCACTACATTGCTGAGGCTGGCCTTGGACCTGCAATCCTCCTGTCTCAGCCTCCCAAGTACTAGGTTATCGATAACGTGCTACCACACACAGATCCCCAGACACTTCTGAGTTACATGTCCTGTGCTATATCAAGTGTTCTCCGGGTTATAGTGCAACAGAGTACCCACACCCTAAAACAAGCGGATTCTGTGAATTAGGACAGCATTTCCCAGTGTTCCCAATAGCATGACTTCCATAGAACAGGGTTAACAAAAAGGATGCTCAGAGAAGACAAGGACTAGTCCAAGAGCTCTGGCAGCTTTAGGCTCTACCCAGCCACCCCAAGAGAGAGGAAATCAATATCTTGGCACATTAGAAGCCCATTTGTGGCACACCAGGATTCTGTGGTGCACTGCCAAATTAAAACGAGTTAAACCAGAGAGTGGTTTATTTCCCTTAGGAGAAAAGATGGTGGTCCTGGGCTTGTATGACAGCCAGTAACTCCAGCCAGTTCTAGCTTGTAATTTCAGTTTTCCCAGAGCAGTTTCTTTGCCAACATGATCCAACATGACTCATCAACAACTTCACGTTTCAGGAAGCAGGATGAAGGGATGGGAGAAAGAAGTCACTCCTCTCCCTTTTCAGTATATAACCTAAAATAGCACATTTATCACTGCTAAACTTAGTGAAATGTTCAGGCCTGATTGCAAAGAAACCTGGATAGTGTGCCTTTAGGAAAATAGTTTGATTTTTATTAAAAATGAAATTATGGATGAGTAGCTGCATATTGAGAGTTTAACAGTCTTTATGTTCTCTGCCTCTTTGGTCTCCTAAATATCTTTATGTGAGTTTCTTTGTATGTGGAGACCATACTCATTTCCTTTCTGAAAGATACAGTTCCATATTACCATTCAAATTAAATTATAGGATCTTGATGATATGCAGCTACCTCCACAAGGTCCATATAGCCTTTCTGGGGGGGGGAGGGATTTGGGGGCATAGTGATCTCTAAATCAGAAAACAAGTGATCCAGACCCTATCTATACCCAACACGCACATACTTTTATACTACTGAGAAGTCAGAACAGTATAACTTCACAATGATTACATTGAGGAGAAGGGAGAACAGGAAATACATAGCAGTTCCATGTCCATTAGAATGATTAGAGCTCACTAGATCCCCACCTAATAAATTTGTTTCATCTCCAAACCTTTACACACTGTCCTCTGCATGTCCCTGAATCTTCCCTTGGAAGGTCCTTGCTCTCCATTATCCTTGAGGATCACATTTGAAGTGAACAATGGAAAGACTGCCCTTCGTGTGTGTGTGTGTGTGTGTGTGTGTGTGTGTGTGTGTGTATGTGCGTGTGTTACTGGGAACTGAACCAAGGGCATTCTACCTTCGAGCCACAACCCCAGCCCTTTTTATTTTTAATTTTGAAACAAGGTCTTGCTAAGTCTCTGAGGGCCTTGCTAAGTTGCTGAGGCTGGCCTCAACCTTGCAATCCTCTTGTCTCAGCCTCCCAAGTACTGGGATTACAGGTGTGCGCCATTACACCCAGATGAGACTGCCCTTCTTCATATTACCTTATTTTTGTGGAACTAGGGATTGAACCCACAGGTTTTCTACCTCTGAGCTACACCCCCAGCCCTGTTTTATTTTTCATTTTGAAACAGGGTCTCCCTAAGTTCCTGAGGACCTTGCTGAGTTGCTGGGGCTGGCTTCAAATCAGCAATTCTCCTGTCTCAGCCTCCCAAATACTGGGATTACAGGTGGGTGCAACCATGCCTGACTTATTTTTTATTTTGAGACAAGGTCTTACTAAGTTGCTGAGGCTGTCCTAGAAACTGGGATCCTCCCATCTTAGCCTCTCAAGTACTGGGATTACAGGTGGACATCACCAAATCTGGCAAGACTGCCCTTCTTAACAGCTGACCTGCTGTTCCAGACCCAGTCCTGCTGCCACACTTTTGAGGGTACAGGCCTCGCTTAAAACACATATCTTTTGGCATCTATACTTAGAGGTTTATTGTCAGTATGGCCCTCCAGAAACTTAATAGGTTTCCAGTATATTTGCTTCTAGCAAATTCCATGTTCATGTAACAACCACCACAGTCTTTTTTTTTTTAATGCCTGACGAATTTTTTTATTCACTAGACTTTCTGCTTCTCTTTCTTAACTTAATGAAATCTACTTCAAAGCAATCCAGATAAGGGGTTTAGGGGACAAAGACAACCCCTTTAATATGATTTCTGCCATGAGAATAGCTTCCTTTCTCTGGCCTAAAAATTTTAAATTGCAAGTGTCTGGGGCATATCTCTTGCCGAATTCGGAGCCACATCATATAAATGTTTTAGTTTAACGTAGAGAAGGAGTCTTTGTTTTGTATTTGAACTTTCAAGTCACCTATTTTACCAGCCGCTCGGCCAACTTGGATCACCTCGTGCAGGGGAGAGAATGGCCCTTATCCCGGCAGTGCTTATTTGAGTTTATCTTTGCAAACTGCTTAGCAATAGCCCAAGTTCATTTTTCCTATTAGGATTTGTTAAAAGCATCAGTACATACCAATGTTTACTACCATTCAAGAATTTTTAAAAATATATATTTTCCCTAGAATTAGTAGTCAGGCTATGATCTTATTTCCCAGATATAAGGAACATTTTTATCAAATACTTTGTAACAGTATTTTGGTTTTCCGGTTAGGCATATTTATGTCTCTGATACTTACCTTAGGACAGCTTAGCTAATGAATGCTACATATTTCAAGATCTGTTATGTAAAGAGGCCACTTCCAGGAACCCAATTTTATAGTAATTAGGATATAGTTCAGCTGTTTAAAATAGAGACTCAAAAGTGCTTTAAAAATAGAATTTCCTTCCTTCCTTCCTCCTTTCCTCCCTTCCTTTCTTCCGTTCTTTTTCCTTCTTGCTAATACTGGGGATTGAAACCAGGAGTACTCTACCTCTGAGAGACACTCTCAGCCCGCTTTTATTTTAAGAAACAGGGTCTCACTAAGTTACCATGCACTGGCCTGGAACCTGCAATTCTCCAGTCTCAGCCTCCCAACTCTTGGGAT
Source organism: Glis glis (assembly GCA_004027185.1). NCBI lineage: Eukaryota > Metazoa > Chordata > Mammalia > Rodentia > Gliridae > Glis > Glis glis. Next base: position 2,568 of record PVJS01043708.1, on the reverse strand, counting down.
TATAGGCATGCACCACTGCACCCAGCCTCTTTCTTCCTTTTTGATTTTATTTTTTTAACTTTTGCAGTGCTGGAGGTCAAACCCTGAGCCTGGTGCATGATAAGCAAATGTTCTACCCCTAAGTCACATCCCAGCCCTATTGTTTTCTTAATAACAGTTTGGATATGGATTGCCCAGGGCTCATTGATGAGAAAACCTAGAGACCCAGGCCCTTTTCCCCGATTATTGCTTCCTCTTTCCTACTGGATTGTCCTTGTCTATACAGTATAAGCTGTGTAGACACATTGTATCACATTTCAGAAAACAGATTAGACAAAAGAGAAGAGGAAGGTATGCCCCTTTAAGATCATGAGTAAAAACTGGTTCATATTTCTTCCTCTAGATATCATTGGCCAAGATTTAGTAACAGTGGAAAAATTAGCTGCAAGGGATGCTGGGAAATATAGTTATTGGTTAGGAAATCATATATTTACCTCAGAATTCTTTTACTATGGAAGAAGAGAAGAATCTAATTTGGAAAGAAAAATACCCATTTTTTTACAGATTCTTTTGTTTTTTAAGAACTCCATACAGCCGGGTGTGGTGGTGCACGCTTATAATCCCAGCACTTTAGGAGGCAGAGACCAGAGGATCCGGGTTCGCGGCCAGCCTCAGCTCTCTCTCTGTCTCTCTCTCTCTCTCTACTTAGTGAGGCCCTCCGCAACTTCATGAGACCCGGTTTCAAAATAAAGTATAAAAAAATAGGGCCGGGGGCGTAGCGCGGAGGTAGAACGCCCCCGGGTTCAATCCCCGGTACCGCAAAAAAAAAAAAAGAACTCCATACAATAGTACAGTTACTTTTATTTACTCTAGTTAGAAAAGATGTATACTTAATGAATCCATGAGAGTTAGAAATGGAATTTTTAAAAATAGGAAAATAAAGCTGAGAAATGTTTTAGATTGTAGTCTTTACTTTGCCAATGATGTATTAATAAGTACTTATTAGAAATGTAAGTTATTCAAATCATCCTTTGAAACATCCTTTTTTTACTATTTTTAATTATTGATTTGTTTATAGTTATTACCACCAAATATTTATTTTATCTTTTAGTTTCATGGAAGTTGAAAGTTATGTTTCCAAAATACAAATAGGACTTCTGGGTTTTCTGAAATCTACTCAGAATATAAATTATAGTAACTATAGTAACTATTTTTTATTTTGAAACAGGGCCTTGATAAGTTACTGAGGGCCTCACTAAGTTGCTGAGGCTTGCCTAAAACCTGTGATCCTCCTGTCTCAGCCTCCCAAGTACTGTGATTATAGGCATGCACCACCACACCCAGATAAGTGTAACTTCTAATTTTTAAACCTAAAAAATTATTTCATAAGAAACAAAAACAGCCCAATAGCAACATAATAAATAATCCAATTAAAAAATAGATAAATGACCTAGACATTTCTCAAAAGAAGACATACAAGTGTTCAACCCATATATGAAAAAATGCTCAACATCACTAATCATTAGGGAAGTACAAATCAAAAAGACACAATGAGATAGATAGCACCTTGCTCCACCTAGAATGGTTACTGTCAAAAAAGACTAAAGATGCTGGCAGTATAGCTCAGTGGCAGAGGTCATGCTTAGCATGCACGTGGCCCTGGGTTCAGTCCTTAGTATACGCACACAAAAAGACTAAAGATATAACAAATGATATGGAGGATGTGAAGAAATGGCAACACTTGCAGATTTTTGGTGGGACCATAAATTATAACAGACATTATGAAAAATAGTATACGGGTTTCTTGAAAATTAAAAATAGAACTACCATATGTTCTAGCAGTCCAACTCTTGGTTACATATTCAAAGGAAATGACTCACTATGTTGAAGAGACATCTGCACTCCCATGTTCTTTGCAGTACTATTCATAATAGCCAAGAATTGGAATCACCCTAAGTGCCCATCAACTGCTGAATGGATAAAGAAAATATGGTACTACACACAATGGAATGCTACTCAGCCAATAAAAAATGAAATCCTGTCATTGTCAACCCTATGGGTGGAACTGGAGAACATTATACTAGATGAAATAAGCCAGGCACAAAAAGACAAGCACCACATAGTCTCACTCATACGTGGGTCTAAAAATTGATTGAACAGAAGTTGAGTTAACAAAGGTTGGGGAGGATGAGGTAAGGGAGAAACAGGAAAGGTTGATAAACAGGTAGGTTATAGCTAGACAGTATAAATAATAAGTTCCGGTGGTTTGTTGCACAGAATGGTGACTATAGATAATTATAATGTACTGTATTTCAAAAAATACAGGATTTTTTTTAATATTTTCACCACAAAGAAATGATAAATGCTTCAGGAGATAGGAATTTGTGCCCTGATTACAAAATATATACATTTATTGAAACATCACATGGTATCACTTAAATATGTATAAATTTATGCATCAAATAAATATAGCAACTATTAGGGAGCTACAGTGAATGAGTATTTCCAAATTATTCCTGACATATTTGTACAACTTCTAATTTTGTAGGTGGAGGGATACTAGGGAATGAACCTAGGGGCTTTCTACCT
>PVJS01043707.1:0-16962 GCA_004027185.1 Glis glis | reverse complement strand
TCTTAGACCGCTTGACCAGCTACTGGTTCCTCTGACTCTCCACGTGCAGTCAGAACCTGGGACTACATTGCTTCAAACTGTAAGCCCATCTGATAAATCCCTCTTTTCAAATATACTCATTCTGTGTATTCTGTTAATCTAGAGAACCCTGTCCAATACAATATATATATATATATATATATATATATATCCATGTTTATTGTACTACAATTCACAATAGCCAACCCAGTTGTTCATTGACAGATGAATGGATAAAGAAAATGTGGTGTATACACACAATGGAATTCTACTCAGCCATAAAGAAGAACAAAACTATGTCATCTATAGGAAATTAGATGGAAATAAAGAACATTATGCTAAGTGAGATCAGCCTGTCTCAGAAAGTGAAGGGTTGTATGTTTTCTGTCATATGTGGAAGTTTGAGAGAAAACAGAAAACATTTGGGACTTTGAATAAATGTGGAGAGAGGCCAGTAGAACAGTGGGAGGGGTTTGGGGGGCAGAGGTAGGGAGGGGGAAAAGGAGGACTTAGGAAGGAAACAGTTCAAATAATGCTTTGGCAATATATACATGTATTATTACTGGTTTCACTATAACATATGGGGAGAGAGGAGGGCTTGGAAGGGTGGGATGTGTGTACACCAAGACCTGTGTGCATATATGCTTGTATCATATTGAACCTCACTATGATGTATAATTGTGATGTACTAATAAAAATATTTAAAAAAGAGAAGTGGGTCAGGTGTTTCATATGCCTATTGCCATCTCAATTAATGCCACCTTCTAGAGTGGCATTGTAGAAGTTTTGGAATCTTCAGACTTTTCATACAGACACTATGATGAGAAGATACATTGGGAAGCCTAATTTTGCTGGAATCACAGCAGGACATCCAGCTTTGTGTGCCTCCACCCTCCAGGGTGGCATACTTAGATATTGCTCCTTTCACACCAATGAATCAACAGCAAGCCTAAGATGATCTTAAAGTGGTTACTCACACATGAGATCATGCCCTGGTGCCCTGCCATATGTTATTAGACTGCTGCCATTCACAGCAAAGTTCAAAAAACCCTTAGAGCTAGGGTGTTGCTACAAAGTCACTCCCAGTGACAAGAGTCTAGGAAGACAACTGACTCATCCTGGGTAGGCTCTGTGATGTCCCTATGCTGTGTCAGACGTGATGCTTCCTTCTAGCTCCTCTCCTTGTTAACGAGCACCAAAAAAATCAGGACCAAAATGTAGAGAGGGAGCCCTCAGTCATAGCTGGTAAGATTGTAAATTGATGCAACCACTTTGGAAATCTGTTTGGTATCATTCACTAAAGTCGAACATTTACACCAAGGGGCATGCAAGAAAATGATGATACTGTTATTTGTAATGGCCCCAAGATGGAGATAACGCAAATGCTGTGAACAGTAGAATGGCTTTTTTTTTTCAGTGTGGAATATTTGTAGAATGGAATAATAAAAGCAGTGAAAATGAAAAACTACAGGTACTTACAACTACTCAGGTAAGTTTAATAATCATGCTGAGCAAAAGAACCCTCACACAAAAACATTAAAAATCTGCAGGTTCTACTTACAAAAAATAAAAATAAAAACAGATAAAACTAACTTATGGTGTTAGAAACCCAGATAATGTTTTCCTCTGGGGAGGAAAGAAGGAGGAGCGATTAACAAGGGTGCGGGGAAGCTTCGGGGTGTTGGCCAAGCATTCTGTCCGGAAGATGATTGCACCACACCAGCAGGTCACATTGTGATGCTCATCAAGCTGCGTGCGTGCGTAGGATTTGTGCGTTCTCCTCTACCTACTGTTATGCTCTAATTAGAAGTGTCTATTTTATTCATTTATTTTGTGGTATTGGGGATTGAACCCAGGGGCATTTACTGGAGATTGAACCCAGGGGCATTCTACCTCTGAGCTACACCCCCAGCCCTATTTTTTATTCTTTATTTTTTGAAACAGGGTCTTGCTCAGTTGCCTAAGGCTGGCCTTGAACCTGCAATCCTCCCATCTCATCCTCCCAAGTACTGGGATTTCAGGTGTGTAATACCATGCTCAGCTAAAAATGTTTATTTTCAAAAAGAAAATATGAAGATAAGTGAAAGAACTGGAAATATTTTAAATGTCCCAAGAAAAAGTTGCAAATGTTCAATAAAATTATATACAATTATTTATGGGTAATAAAAGTGTTCTCTTTAACTATTTTAATTAGCTGGACAATACATAATTGCGCAGTGTTTACTTGTCCATTTTAGCCTGTCAGCTGAGAGCAGCTAGGGTTGGTTGAGTTCAGTATGAAGGAAGTGGATTTGAGAGGCCCACATGATTTCTTTTGACCTTCCACTATAAAAGTTTACACTAACAACTGGGAGGGTAAGATGTAAGTAAGAAAGATATCTGAACGCTCCTCTGGGAGGCTGCATGATAGAATGGAAGGAGTGTAGAATCTGGAGCCAGATGGAACTGAATTTGAGTTTTAGCTTGGCCACATACTGGCTGTACGAACTTGAGCTTTCTCTGTTTCCTCATCTTTAAAGGGGATCGTAATAACAATTTTAATGAGGACTATACATGTATACGTGTGTATATATGTATATATGTAAATATATATATACACACATATATAATAAGAACCACATAATAGTGAATGCTAACTATTATTACGAATAGAATTAACTTATTTGTTAACAAAGCAAATTGGCTGAGCAAACATAAAGTTTAAGTTTTATTTTGTTCTCAAGATTTTTACTCATGTTATAATGTTCCAAAAGCACAGCCCTATGGCCCTAGAAAATAATTGGTCTGTTTCAAAATGTCTGAAGCTGATATTCCCTGTGGTTCCAGATACTTTCTTTAGAATCCGAGTTAACCATTATAGCCAGTACTATAGTAAAAGTAATGTTCGGCATATGAGGACGTCTGTACAAACCTCCATACAAATAGTATGACTTTCATTTGTAATTTAATCATGAGATGCCTCTAAGAAGAGTAAAGTAGAGCTAGGTAAGGTGGCACACTCCTGTAATCCCAGTACTCAATTTTTAAAAAAGGAGATTTTATACTATTTTTATACTTTTATTGGTGCAATGTAATTATACATCATAGTGAGATTCAAAGTGATACAAACATACATGCGCACATCACTTGGTGTATTTCCCTCCATATTAAAAGAAGATTTGAATAGTCTGTTTTATATTTGTTTACATCTTTGAAAAATACATTCATCTGAAAGTCCTTATGGGGGTCAAGAGTTGTGAAATTAATACAGACCACTTTCTCTCCCACGGATCCGAAGAACACTTAAAATCATGTCACTTGTCTTTGAATCCTCTTCAGGTCAATCCTATTGCAACAGATCTTTACAGGTAAGAGAGACTTAAGAGGTGACTTGGGTCAGGTAGCCAAAAAGGCAGGGGATAAGTTCCTGTCTCACCTGTCTCTGAAACTTTCTGCAAAATTTTCTTGACCTAAAAGTATCAGTACTGACATAATTTAATTAAGCATGCGTGATACTGCAGTGTCCCAGCATCTGAAATTGACATAATTAAAGCAAATTGCAGAGCGTGCACCTCTGATACCATTTTTAATGTCACACTCCATCACTTCTGTTTAATATCAAGTCACTAGAGATATTTTTTATCTCTTAATTGCATTTTACATGCCCTTCATCATTGGCCTCAAAGCAATTAAATTTCAGGGAAAAAAAAATGACTGAAGCAAGAAGTTAGGTCCAAAACAATCAGGTTCACTGAAGATGCTTTTGCTTTTTTTTTTTTTTTTTTGGTACTGGGAATTGAACCCAGGGGCATTCTACCTCCAAACTACACCCCAGCCCTTTTCATTTTTTACGTTGAAACAGGGTCTTGCTAAGTTGATGAAGCTGTCTGGAATCTGCGATCCTCCTGTCTCAGCCTCCTAAATACTGGGATTATAGGCATGCACCACCATGATGTCTCTAGCAGATAAATCACCATTCATGGTTTCATTCTCCTGTAGCCATTTCACCCTCAGAAATATCTAGATAAAAAACTGTACTATGAAAATTTCACCCTCAGAAATACCTAGATAAAAAACTACATTATGATGTGAGACTATGATGCACCAATAAAAGTATTTTTTAAAAAAACCTGAAGAGCTGGGCGTGGTGGCGCACGCTTGTAATCCCAGTACTTGGGAAGCTGAGACCGGAGGATCCGGGTTTGCAGCCAGCCTCAGCTACTTAGTGAGGCCCTCTGCAACTTAGTGAGACCCTGTTTCAAAATAAAGAAGAAAGAATAGGGCTGGGGGTGTAGCTCGGAGGTAGAATGCCCCTGGGTTCAATCCCCGGTACCGCAAAAAAAAAAACCTGAAGTGTCTAAAGAAAGATTTTTATTTTCATAATATTTGTATTTTACTTTCATAATATTTGATATTTATGAAAATCTAGCAAAAGAAAGCTGCTTACTGCCCTCTCTATTTTCATTCATAATCAAGTTCAAATATTCTAACTTCTTTTTCATCTTCATCTCTCATAAATCTTATTACCTAATAAAACAGACATCCCCAGAAGTAGACTCTGCTGGAATTAGACGGGCGTAGTTCATTAGGAACACAGTCCCTGCTAGGAGAGGGACAGAGTGAGTCAGGGAAGGGAAGAGCCAGTGTCAGTGTATACAGGTTGCACAGGCTGCTACTGTGGGAAACTGGGATCGAATCTTACTTGGCACCCTTGGAAAACTGTCTGGAACACGACTCAGACTTTTTCCTCCCTGGGTTTGGGGGCACTGGGGTTCTCACCACTCAATTCACATCTGAAAACATTGACAGCTGCTCCTGGGGCATTGGTTCTCTGACAGATCTGGCCAGCTGTGTTCCTGCTGACGACAAACCTTGGGGAAAAGAGCAGGTGGCGGCAGTGGGAAGCACCGCAGGCGCGGGGAGGCGAGTCCCGGGGCGGGGGCCCAGTGCGCCTGCCCCAGCAGCCACAATTAGCTTTCCACTTTCACCACTTCGCTTTTCTGGGGAAGGCGAGTCATCTCCCAATTGCCAAACCTCATGAATGTTCTGTCCTCGTCCTATTTGACCTTTTGTTACGCAGCCTTGGCTCCTGGTCCTTATCCTCCTTGACGTTCTGTCTCCCTTGACTTCTTAGAACCCACTTTTTCCTGCTTCTTCTACCTCTGTATCATTTTGTGTGTCCAGCCTGGACTCCTCCAGAGGTCACAGCCATGAGTAAGATTGCACAGTGCCTGAACACCTTAGCCAGAATGTCACCAACCCAACATTCACAAAACAGAAGGAGTATCAGCCCTCTCCATGATGGCTAGGATGAACACTCTCCTTCCTGTTGCTCAGGGCAAAAGGACGGATTGATTCTTCTTTGTGTTCTTTTTCTCTCAGGTCCCACGACCCATCAATAATTCCTGTTGGCTCTACTTCCAAAATATACCCCGAAGCCACTACTGCCCTCCACCTCCCTGGCTATGAAGTTGGCCCAGGCACCAGCGCCTCTTTTCCACATGAGCTTCTTTTGCTCTTGCCTCTTTAGTTATTTTTTTCAGTGGAACCTGTGTGATGCTCTTAGACTATGCCAGACCATGCCATTCCTCAACTAAAATCTCTACTGTGGCATTTCCATCTCACTCTTAATAAAAGCCTAAACGTCCTATGTGAGCTGGTCTCCACCACCTCCCTGACATCATCTCCTTCCACTCTATCCCTGCTCAGAAACACTGGCTTCTTGCCATTTTTCTATTGCTCAGGCATGCCCCACACAGGGCTTTTGCACCTAGTGTTCCTGCTGCTGCTTGCTGCTCAGCCTAGCACATGTGCTTCCCAGATCCCAGGCTCCTCTACCACTGTTCAGATGTTATTTTCACAGCCAGGCTTTCCCTGCCCACTCTATTTAAAACTGAAAGTCAGCCGGGCATGGTGTTGCACACTTGTAATCCCAGTACTTGGGAGGCTGAGACAGGAGGATTGCAGGTTCACAGCCAACCTCAGCTACTTAGTGAGGCCCTCCACAACTTAGTAAGACCCTGTTTCAAAATCAAGAATAAAAAATAGGGCTGGGGGTGTAGCTTGGAGGTACAATGCCCCTGGGTTCAATCCCCAGTACTACAAAATAAATACATACATACACACATATATACATAAATAAATAATTTTTTTAAAAACTGAAAGTCCCTAACCCTAACCTTCTCTACCCCCGTTTTCTGCTTTCTTTCTCTTTATATCACCATCAAACAATTTATATTTTACTCATTAATTTTATTGTCTACCTCCCACCACTAGCATCTAAGTTTTACCTAAATTCCCTGTTCCATCCCCAGCACCAAAGAAGTTCTATCATGTAATAAGTACTCCAAAAACATTGGCTATTAATATCCTTGGCCTGAAACCAGTACCTGGAGCATATGAAGTCTTTCATGATTTTTGTTGAATGAACTAGTACATTTGTAATTAAATATATTCTGTTTTTAATTCTGTATCTAAACAATCCTAAGATTTCCATAAAGATAACTCCAGTTTCTATTTCTATTCCAAACTTCTCTTTCGAGTCTTTTTTAAAATTGGTGCATTGTAATCGTACATCATGATGAAGTTCAGAGTGATAGAGACATACATGCACACAGCACTTGGTGAGCTTCCCCCTAGCTCCAACAGTCTCTTGTTTAACTCAGCCTAGATGGTGATCTAGCACCTCCAACTCAGTGTAAATTAAACTCCACTTTTGATACTCATCCCTTCCGAGCCCTATTAGCTTTCAAATTTTTTTATTAATGCTCAAGACATCATATCTCTGTCACTACTTGTTTATGTTTCCACTGACTTTCATCTCCCTATCGGCAAATAATGATCAAACCCTGATAGTCTATCTTTTGACATTTCTCTGTTTTGTCTTTTTCTTTCATTTGCCTGGATAATGCCTTCATTAGACCTACACTGAGTACCTCTTTATTCTATCAATTTAATCAGTCATTCAGTCCTCTATTCACCTCTTCCTACATTTGCAAACACTATTGAATCCCCAATGCACCAGGTACTTTGCCCCTTATTGTGCAAATGTTCCATAAATGGTGTCCCTTATAAGAAGAAATGCCACGTGATAAGCCAAATTGGTGCAGTATGTTTTGTTTTGCTCCTTTAACTGTGTAAGAGTAGTTTATATGACTGGATAAGCAAAGCTAAGTCTTAAATCCACACAAATAAAAGTTCGTTTAAGTCTTCCTGGTACTAAAGGCGGGGGTCTCATATACTCCCCTGGCCATCTGTGTGCTGGTCCTTCCCCTGGGCATATGTTCCATTGCATATTGCAAACACTGTCTCTCCTGCTGACAGATTGGACAACTATGGTTAACAGTGTGCACTTCTGTTGCTACCGGTAAGGACATCATTCAGCTCAGCATTACATGGCTCAGCTCCTTCTAGCATATTATGTACTGACGCATATCACGTACCCAAACAGCCGCTTCTCGGAAACTCACTGAAGCTTATCTATGTGTGGGTCCCAGTCCCTCTCTTATCTACCTGCTGGTCCCAGTCCCTCTTACCTACGTGCTGGTCCCAGTTCTGATTCCAGTAAGGGACTGTATTCTGCATTTCTACATTTATTCACATAAATACGTCAATCCCTCCTCTCCCCAAAACCCCATGCTTAATGAGAACAAGAGCTGTGTTTTTGTTATCTGCAACATTGCTTAAGTATATAACGGAGTTCATGAATACTGATAGTAATTAAATTGAATTGCTTACAGATTACATTCATTTTTAACACATAGCTAACATATAGGCATTAAAAAGGACAGATATAACATGAACAGCAGGAACTATAAATCCAAAAAATAACATTCAAGGATGAGTCAAGAGGCCATTCTCTCCTTGATTCTGTCAATAAGGGAAACGGCCCCTCTGATTAGCATTTAAACACTAGCTCCCCCTCTTGGTCATTTCAGGAATGACATGACATTTGAAGCTATTTTGAGCTGACACAAATTGAACTTTCCCTCCAAAAGAAAATATTAATTAAAGTAGATTAAACCAGAAACCACATTTTAAATTTTATTTCTTTAAAACCACCATGCTGACCATATAAGGAAAGCATGAACAATATGGTTTTAAGTGCAATTTTATACAGTGTCTCCTCCTCCGCTGATTACTATGATCCACAAACATGTACTGTGTTTAGGAGAATTAGTGATAATGGAATTTAACATAAACATACAATTTCAGGCTCTCTGAAGATAGTGGTTGTCAGGTTTTAGTTTGCATAGGGATAATCCAGACAAGTGGTCCTCCAGTCTTGCCATGCAACGGAATTACCTGGAGGTCTGGATAAAAACCTTGGATTATTTCTGATCCAGTAAGTGTGTGCTGGTGGTGAGAACATCCATTTCCCATACCCTAATGACCACTACTCTGGGCACTTGCTGCTAGAATTTGATCCACAAGATAGTGACATCAACTTCACCAGGGAGGCTGTCAGCACACAATCTCAGGTCTACCCCTGACTTAATAAATCAGAATCGTCTCTTAAAATGATTCCCAGGCAATTTGTACGCATATTAAAACTTAAGAGGCATTGGATTAGGGCAGGGCAGAAAATGTTTTTTGTAGAGGGTCAGATAATAACTATTTTGAGCTTTACAGGCTGGCAGTCTCTGTCAACAAATGCTCAACGCTGCCCTTGCAGCACGAAGCAGCCATAGACAGAGTATGACTGTGTTCCAATAAAACTTTATCAACAAAAACAGGCAGTGGGCCAGATTTGGTCCACCAACCATAGTTTATTGACCTCTGGCTCAGAATGTGTGTTCATGTGTATTTTTAAAATTTTGCTTCACCTCCCAGTTTCTATTTCAATAGTTCCAGGGTTGGACCTGTTACTTGCATTTTGAATAAGCATTTGAGAAAATTTTGAATCAGGTAGTAAGCAAAACTACACTTTGAGAAACACTTTGAGCCATTGTTTCCCCTGGAAATATCTAATTTATTTTATTAGATATTTGTGTTTTTCTGTTAAGTAGCTCCTAGAAGGAAGAATTAAAATCCCTGGTCTATTCTTCTTATCAACATGCCCATCCGTGTTCTTGCAGACCTCTCCCACTCTCGAGTTGAGTGTGTGTGATTCTTGTCAATAGAGCAAACAGGGAAGCATCAGAAAGAGTTGCTGCTGCATATATTTTCCCTGAAGGAAAGAGCACAAACTGCACACACATTGAAGTCGGAAGCTCATTACAGAGGGAAATTAGAAGCAAAGGGAAGTGCAAACCCTTCTTTATTGCTTCTCTAATTTTTTCAGAACTAAATCCAACTGCTCTAACTAAACTCTTCAGGGGATAGTTTTATGGTGAAAGCAAAAAAAAAAAAGTTCCATGCATTTACTTTCTCTCTATTTTTTATCAAGCAGAGGAAGGGAAGGGAAAAAGGCAACTGGGAATTGGACTTTGTTCTCATTCTCTAATGACAAGTTGCTTCTTTCATGAAGGCGAGAGTCGTCAACTTTACCTTCTCACCCGTCTTCCAGTCCATTTTCACCACCTCTCTTCCCCCAAAGGCACTTGTTCTAAAGTGAGACTGTGAACTGCTCTTCTGCCATCCTTTATATTTTGCTCGAAAGAGTTCTGGAAATAGTACATGGAAAGAAATGTAAGTGTTAGGTAACAGAGATGAAAATTATAAACATTGTGTTTTTAAACATAGAGTTTTCTAAAAGGATGAAAAAGTTATCTGGATTTTTCTTAAACATTTTTTCAGCTGCCTTAAAATGTAGTCAAGTTTTGAAGCTCTTGGGGTTTGGATTTCGTTGTTGTTTATAATTCTTTCCTAGTATTTTTGTTGTTGTTGTTGTTGTTGTTTTGGTACTGGGGATGGAACCCAGAGGAATTCTACCTTTCCATTTTTTATTTTGAAAGAGGATCTCATTAAGTTGCTGAGGGTCTCGCCAAGTTGCTGAGACTGGCCTCAAACCTGTGATCCTCCTGTCTCAGCTTCCCAAGTACTGGGATTACAGGCATGCACCACCACACCCGACTTTCCTAATTATTAAAACAATACTGTACATTAAAATTTATAAAATGAAAACAAACTAAAAGAAATCATGAATAATGCCATTACATCTCAAAAGATAATTTGAGGTGTAATTCACTTAACACAAATTTTACTATTTAAAGTGGACGATTCAGTGTTATTTAGTATATTCATAATGTTTGCAATCACCACCTCTATCAAATTAAAAAACATTTCCATAATTTCAAAATAAAACCTTTTACTCATAAGCGATTTCTCTCAATTCTCATTCTCCACAACTCCTGACAACTGCCAATCTATGCTGCCTCTATTGTTTTATCTATTTCAGGTATTTCATACAAATGCAATTATTTATGTGATCCTTTGTATCTAGATTCTTTACTTTGCATGTTTTTAGATCCATCTATATTATAGTGTTTATTAGTATTTCATTACATTTTTTTAACAGTGCACTCTCTCTTTTTTTTTTTTTTGCGGTACTGGGGATTGAACCCAGGGGGCATTCTACCTCCGAGCTACACCCCCAGCCCTATTTTTTTTATTCTTTATTTTGAAACAGGGTCTCGCTAAGTTGTGGAGAGCTTCAATAAGTAGCTGAGGCTGGCTATGAACCCAGATCCTCCAGTCTCAGCCTCCCAAGTACTGGGATTACAAGCATGCGCCACCATGCCTGACTCTATTTTTTAAATATACTTTTATTGGTGCATTATAGTCTCACATCATAATGTAAATCATGTTGATAGTGACATACATGCACACAGCACTTGGTGTGCTTTTCCCTGGCTCCCTCCCCATCACCCCCTTCCCCATACAAGGTACTGAGATTGACATTGGTATTCTCACATATGTACATAAAGCCGATGGTAGTAATTCCTTTATTGATCCTCACTCTCCCCCCTCTCCTTCCCTTTATCACCTCCCTGGCTCCACTGAAGTTTCTCCCCCATTATTTTGAGTTCCTCTGGTGTCCCAATTCCTCCCTAGCTTCTGCATCTTAGAGAAAACATATGGCCCTTCACTTTCTGTGACTGGCTAATCTCACTTAACATAAGGTTCTCCAGATCCTTCCATTTTCCTGCAAATGTTATAATTTTGTTCTTCTTTATTGCTGAGTAGAATTACATTGTGTGTATTTCCCATAGTTTTGTAATCCATTCATCTGTTGATGGACACCTAAGTTGGTTCCATAATTTGGCTATTGTGAATTGTGCTTCTGTGAACATGGGCATGCATATATTACTGTAGTTCTCTGATTTAGGCCCCTTTGGAAAGATATCCAGGAGTGGAATAGCTGGATCCATTCCCAGTTTTCTGAGGAATCTCCACACTGACCTCCATAGCAGTTGAGCTAATTTGCAATCCCACCAACAGTGTAGAAAAGTTCTAATTTCCCCACATCCTCAACAGTATTTATTGTTTATTGTCTTCTTGATTGCCATTCTGCTTGGGGTGAGATGAAATCTCAATGTAGTTTTAATTTGCATCTCCTTGATTGCTAATGATGTTGAACATTTTTTTCATGTATTTATTGGCCATTTGTATCTCTTCTTTTGTGAAGTGTCTAGTTCAATTGCCCATTTCTTGATTGGGTTATTTGTGGGTTTTTTTTAGTGTAAAGTCTTTTAAGTTCTTCGTACATTCTAGATATTAGTTTTCTTTCAGAGGGATAACTGGAAAATATCTTTTCCCATTCTGAAGGCTTTCTCTTAGACTCTTGATGGTTTCCTTTGATGAGCAGAAAGTTTTTAGTTTAATGCCATCCCACTTATTAATTCTTGTTTTAATCTCCTGAGCTCTGGGTGTCTTGTTGAGGAAGTTTCTACCTGTGCCTATATGTTGGAGTGTTGGACCTATGCCCTCCTCTAGTAGCTTCAAAGTCTCTGGTCTAATTTCTAGGTGTTTGATCCATCTCAAGTTGACGCCTGTGCAGGGTGAGAGGTAAGGATTTAGTTCCATTTTTCTACAAATTGATAACCAGTTTTCCCAACACCATTTGTTGAAAAGGCTGTCTTTCCTCCAACGTATGTGTCTGGCACCTTTGTCACAAATCAATTAACTATAAGTGTGTGGATTTGTTTCTGTATATTCTATTCTGTTCCATTGGTCTATGTGTCTGTTTTTGTGTCAATAACATGCTGTTTTTATTACTATAGCTCTGTAGTATAGTTTGAAGCCAGGAATCATGATGCCTCCTGCATGGTTGTTATTGCTAAGAATTGCTTTGGCTATTCTGGATCTTTTGTTTCTCCATATGAAATTTATTACTGAGTTTTATAGATCTATGAAGAATGACATTGGTATTTTGAGAGAGATTGCATTGACTCTGTAGACCACTTTTGGTAGGATGGCCATTTTGATTATATTTATTCTGCCTATCCAAGAGCGTGGGAGATCTTTCCATCTTCTAAGATCTCCTTCAATTTCTTTCTTTAGTGTTTTATAAGTTTTCATTGTAGAAGTCTTTGAACCCCTTGGTTAGATTTACCCTAGGTATTTTATTGGTTTTGAAGTTATTGTGAATGGAATTGTTTTCTGGATTTCTTTTTCAGTGGATTCATGGTTGACATATAGAAAAGCTACCGATATTTTTAGATTAATTTTGTAACTCGCTACTTTGCTGAATTTGTTAGTCAGCTCTAGTAGTCTTTTGGTTGAGTTTTTTTTTTGGGGGGGTCTTCTAAATATAGGATCATGTCATCTGCAAATAGAGATCATTTTAGTTTTTCTTTTACTATTTGAATTCCTTTGCTAGCCGTTTCTTGTCTTATTGCTCTGGCAAGAGTCTCAAGGACTATATTGAAAAGGAGTGATGATAGTGGGCATCCTTGTCTAGTTCCTGATTTTAAAGGGAATTCCTGCAGCTTTTACTCATTCAATATGATGTTGGCTTTTGTTTACTTTATATTGCCTTAATGATGTTGAGGTAAGTTCCTTCTATTCCGATTTTCTGCAGTGTTTTTAACATGACTGGGTGTTGGATTTTATCAAATGTTTTTTCAGCATCTATTGAGATGATTGTGTGATTTTTTGTCCTTAGTTCTATTTATGTGGAGAATTACATATATTGATTTGTGTATGTTCAACCAGCCTTTCATTTTGAGGATGAAACCAACTTGATCATGGTGTACAATTTTCTTGCTGTGGGTTTGAATTCCCATGGCTAGTATTTTGTATAGAATTTTTGCATCTATGTTCATCATTGATATTGGTCTGTAATTTTCTTTTCTTGAAGGATCTTTATTTGGTTTGGGTATTAATATGATACTGGCCTCATAGAAGGAGTTTGGAAGGATTCCATCTCTTTGTATTTCATGGAATAGCTTGTGAAGTATTGGTTTAGTTCTTCTGTAAAGGTTTTGTAGAATTCAGCTGGGAATCCATATGGATCTGGGCTTTTCTTTGATGGAAGGCTTTTTATTGCTATTTCTACCTCTTTGTTTGCTATTGGTCAGTTTAGGCTTTCTATTCCTTGGTTCAATTTAGGTAAGTTGTATGTGTCTAGAATCTGTCAATTTCTTCTGGTTTTCCAGTTTATTTGAGTATAAACTTTCAAAATATTTTCTGACAATCCTCTGGATTTCCCCATTGTCTGTGGTGATGTCTCCTTATTCATTTCTGATTTTCATAATTTGGCTTGATTCTCTGTTTCTAAGGGTTTATCAATCTTGTTAATCTTTTCAAAGAGCCAACTTTTTGTTCTGTTGATCTTTTGTATTTTGTTGTTGTTGTTCTCTATTTCATTGATTTCTGCTCTGATTTTAATTATCTCCTGCCTTCTACTGACTTTGGGATTAGACTGTACCTATTTTTCCAGGTTCTTGAGGTGTGTCTTTAGGTCATTTATTTGGTGACTTTCTGTTTTTCTTATGTGGGCACTCATTGCTATACAGTTTCCTCTTAAAATATCCTTCAAAGTGTCCCATAGATTTTGGTATGTCGTATCTCTATTTTTGTTTAATTCTAGGATTTTTTTATTTCTCTCTTTATTTCTTCTCTGATCCAGTCCTTATTTAAGAAAGTATCATTAAGTTTCCCTGTATTTGTGTGATTTCTTTTGGTCTTCCTGTTGTTGAGTTCTGCTTTCATTCCATTATGATCTGAAAAGATGCAGGGAATTATATTACATTTTTTTGAATTTTCTGGTTCTTGCTTTCTGGACCAGGATGTGGTCAATTTTGGAGAAGGTTCCATGAGCAGCTGAGAAGAATGTGTATTCAGCTGTTGTTGATTGGAATATTCTGTATATGTCTATTAGATCCTTTTGGTTTATAGTGTTCTTTAGGTCTGAAGAGTCTTTACTCATCTTTTGCCTGGAAGATCAATCTAGTGGTGTGAGTGGTGTGTTGAAGTCTCTCAATATTATTGAATTTGGGTCCACCTGAGACCTGATGTCCCAAAGAGTTTGTTTTATAAAAGTGGGTGCACCCTCATTTGGTACATAAATGTTTACTATCTTTACATCTTCTTGTTGGATTGTTCCTTTTATTAATAAGAAGTGTCCTGCTTTGTCTCTTCAAATTTTGATAAGAATTGCATTGAATCTGTAGATTGCTTTAGGTATTATGGACATCTTAATATTAAGTTTTCCAACTCATGTATGCTGATGTTTCTCT
Source organism: Glis glis (assembly GCA_004027185.1). NCBI lineage: Eukaryota > Metazoa > Chordata > Mammalia > Rodentia > Gliridae > Glis > Glis glis. The sequence continues at coordinate 2,341 of PVJS01043707.1, read as the reverse complement.
ATTTATTTCTTCTTTCCTTTTTCAGTAATGTTTTATAGTTTTCACTGTGATTATTTGTTTAGGGTAAATTTATGAAGAAAAATATATTGGGTCAAAGTGTATACAAAATTCCAAATATATAACCAAATTTTCCCTTAGAAAGTTTTGCCAAGTTACACTCCCATTCAATCTTTATCATTGTGAGGGGTATAAAATGTTTCTTTGCTTTAATTTTCACTTCTTTGATTCTTGCTGATGTTAATACTTTTTCTTGAATTTGTTGGTCATTTACAATTATAAGCCAAGAACGTTTATCTGTAAATAATTCTCAATAATGACCAAGTTTCTAAATTGGATTTATAGAATTTATATATCTGGTTGCAATATAAATGCAAGTGAGAACATAATAATTATTGTTGTTATTATTATTTGGAGTACTGGGGATTCAACCCAAGGGCGTTCTACCTCTCAGCCATACCTCCAGTCCTATTCTATTTTTTATTTTGAAATAGAGTCTCACTAAGTTACCACATGCTGGCCTTGAACCCACAATCCTCCTATCTCAGCCTCCCAAGTACTGAAATTATTATAACATAATTATTATTGCTGTTTTGTTATGGTATTAAGAGTATCTTCTGACCTAGATGTGGTGGTGCACGCCTGTAATCCCAGTACTTGGGAGGCTGAGACAGGATGACTGCAGGTTTGAGATCAGCCTCAGCAACATAGCGAGACTCTCAGCAACCTACAAAGACCCTGTTTCATAACAAGAAAATAAAAAGGACTGGGGTATAGCTCAGAGGTAGAATACCCCTGGGTTCAATCCCCCATACCACACACACACACACACACACACACACACACACACACACCCAAAGAGAGAGTATCTTCTGTAATATCTTTACTTATATATGATAAAACATATTAATCTCAAAAGCTTTCATTTTAATTTTGCCAATAATTAGTAAACTAATACATTTGAGAAGATGGAATAGCTTGTTTTTTTTTGCTTTTTACTATGTATTCTTCCTAAAACCATGATTTCCTATCTAAATGGTATTATTTCAGCATACAAAGATAAATAAATGTCTTTGCTACTAAGTAGACCTCATGTTCCTACTTAAACTAGCACTGCAATTGAACTTCACAGAAGTTTAGCACCAGAAAGAACTCAAAGATCACTCACTGTAGCTCTCTAATTTTACAAATGAGGAACCTGTGGCCCAGAGAGGTGATAGAGTTTAACAGCAATAACAGTTAGTCAGGGGCAGGCTCCAAGACCCTGGACTCCTTCCAATAGACTAAAATTGTGTCTTGTGTAGCCAGCAGAGCAGTTTGAGCTCTTAAAGCATACGTGCTCCCTCTGCAGGTCTCAGAGGTGAAAATGTCTCACACAAAAAATTGAAACCAGACTACCATAGTAATGCACACATATCTATGGTTATAGGTGCACAATTCATAATTGCCAAGCTATGGAACCAGCTGAGATGTCCATCAACAGATGAATGGATTACAAAATTATGGGATACACACACAATGGAATTCTACTCAGCCATAAAGAAGAACAAAATTATGTCATTTTCAGGGAAATGGTTGGAACTGGAAAATATTATGCTAAGTGAGATTAGTCCGCCACAAAAAGTGAAAGGACAGATATTCTCCCTTATATGTGGAAGCTAGGGAGAAATTGGGACACAGGAGGGACTCCAGACAAAGGAGGAGAAACCTTAGTGGAGTGAGGGAGGGGACCTAACTGAGGGAGATGGTAGGGGGGAAGACTTGAAGAGGGAAAAACTTCAATGGATATGAAGTACATACACACACTTATCAATGCCAATCACTATGCAGAGCACGGGAGTTTGGGGAGGGAGAGGGAGTGGGGTGGGAGCTGGGGGAGGGCTCAACAAGTACTGTGGCATTGTATGCCTCTATCGCCCTGAACTTCATCATGATGTATGATTACAATGCACCAATTTTAAAAAAAAGAAAAATAAAGTCTCACACAATCCACTCAATCTTTAGAACAAGCATGGGGGGAAATGGACCCTTTCAGCTTTGCTAAATGTGTTTTTCTGGTCACATATGTACCTCTAGGTAAAAGCCATGTGAATAGTTTAAGTACTTCAGGGCAAACATTTCCTCCTTTCAAATCCTGTTCTCACTTACGTTAATAAGGCAATCAAAGCCAGGCGTGGTGGTGCACACTTGTAATCCCAGTACTTTGGGAGGTGGAGACCGGAGGATCCGGGTTCGCAGCCAGCCTCAGCTCTCTCGCTCTCTCTCTCCCTGTCTCTCTCTCTCTCTCTCTCTCCTTAGTGAGGCCTCCGCAACTTCATGAGACCCGGTTTCAAAATAAAGTATA
>PVJS01043706.1:0-16962 GCA_004027185.1 Glis glis | reverse complement strand
CTTTCAGCCCTTCCCCCATTTCTTTTCTCAAGTGCATTTAGGGGACCAGGAAACAATGAAGGGAAGAAGAGGGGTGCAAAATAACGGGGAGTAATAGGGACTTTATGGAGCTCCTCCTAAAGGCATTCAAATTAAAATCTAAAACTAACCAGCCAATCAAACAAAGTAATCTTCCTGAAGCCCAGGTTTGTCCCTGGGCTGTCAGTTTGCCACATGTAGGTCTTTCCAGGCATTCCTAATACATACACAAAGATCTTGATATTGTAAATATAAATACAGATATTAGATACATGGTATATACATGATTTTACATAAGTAGGTTTCCAATATACATCCAGTTTTGAATTTTGCTTTTTCATGTAACACTGAGAAGCTCTGCATGTTAGACAACTTCAAACCAGTACTAGATCATAACTCGTTCCCCTATAGATGGACATTTAGGTTGTTTAGAATTTTCTTTTCTAAATAAAGCAGTTTTATTCATCCTTGGACACATGTCGGGAAGTATACACATAGGTTAATTCAACAATGTGGAATTTCTGGGACAGTTTTGACAGCCAGTACCAAGACACCCTCAAAAAAAGTTGTATTGATTTAATTCTACCAACAGTGTTCCTCTGTTTAATTTTGAAAAAATTTTTTTCTCTGTATGTGTCTCATTAGTTATTCCCATCAGAATAGCTGCCCTCTTTTACCTGGGCCAGAGTGAACTACCCACAGAAAGTTTCTTTCCTCTGTTTATTGAAGACCTGGAGGAACATAAATATGTTTTGCCTACATAAAGTTAATGGCCTGTGGTAAAGAATGTAGACATTTCAGCAGCCTTCCATGTCATTTGGCTGGGGAAACACTAGGTTAGTGTGCTAGACACCTGGCATGGGTTTGGAGGAAAGAGGTGGGCCTTCTCGGGCTGCGCTGGCCAAGTTGGACTACAGCCTCCACAGCCTCCCCCTTCCCCCTTGCTCAATGTACACATCACCACGTCGGTGCTCAACAGTTTCTCCTCTGCTAGGGAGGTACTGGAGCCTGGGGGATGGGACTGTGCTTTTCCCTCCTGGAGTCTGATCGCCCCATTTAGACTTCAGGATGAGGCACTGGGCCACACCATCATAAGCTTCTGTGACCTTGTCCCCTCCGCTCCCTGCTCTCCTATCATCTTGGAGAAAGCCCGGCTCTTTCACCCAGTGGCTAAGCCCCCTCTCTGTGAGAGACCAAGGAATGCTTGGAATGGTGTGGAAACCTGAAACATGATGGGTTCTAAGAAACAGAGCCTTCTGGAGTAAAATGTTTTGCCAACAGATAAAATATTTCTGCACAAGTTAGCTGGTTTTTCTCTGGTTCTAGCGACTTGCTCGTTCTTCAGTCCTGGGATCTCTGGGCGCTCTCTTATTTCTCTGCCACTCTCCCTAGTCCCTGGCCAACCCATCTCCTTGAAACTTCCATAGAATTTTGACCTTAGCTGTTTGATGTCATTTACCACATGGCTTGCTGTCAGCTGTGTGTTTATCTGTACCACTAGATCAGGGATCAGTTGAAGTTCTTAATAGTGACAACAGTAATAGTGATAATCTAGTGCTTCCTATGTGTCAGGCCCTCTACTAAGTGCTTTACATATGTCACTCATGTAGGCCTCACACGTCCCTCACAATATCTTGATATCTCCAGCTGTGGCAACTTCTTCAACATTATATAGTGACTTTTGATTTAGATCTCTCTTTTTCCACTTATCCAGAAGGAGTCTTTCTTTCTTTATTTTTTTGCGGTACCAGGGATTGAACCCAGGGGCGTTCTACCTCCGCGCTATACCCCGGCCCTATTTTTTATACTTTATTTTGAAACCGGGTCTCACAAAGTTGCGGAGGGCCTCGCTAAGTAGAGAGAGAGAGAGAGAGAGAGAGAGAGCTGAGGCTGGCCGCGAACCCGGATCCTCCAGTCTCCACCTCCCAAAGTACTGGGATTACAAGCGTGCGCCACCACGCCCGGCCTTTCTTTCTTTTATTAAACTTATTGGTTTGCATCAGTCCCTTAGCAAAAAAATACAACATTTATATAATAAGAACAGAAGATATGGAATAATAACAAGATTGTTTTTTCATTTGGACTGACATCAAGAATATTTATTTGGCTTTCTACACCATTAGTTTAAATTAGAACACTCTATTTCCATCCACTAGAGTAGAATAGCTATGTGTTTTTCCCTTAAAAGACAAATTAACTCTGTAAACATCAATGCTTTTAAGAAATGACCTGCGATTTTTTTTTCAAATATCATTTTAATTCTACCAGACTTTTCAATGAGTGGATAAACACAAGCAACTAGATCTAGATTCAAATCCTGACCCCACAAGTTACTAGCCCTGCAACCCCGGCTAAGCTCCTTAATCTGTCAAAGCCTCAGTTGTCTTGTTGGTAAAATTAGTATAATAATAGTTCTTTTATAGGGTTATCACCAGAAGTGAGTAATGTACTGAGGAGTTTGGCAGCGTGTCTGGCATAATGTGATCAACATATGTTTGCTATTATTCATTCTTATCTTCATGATAAACTGTTGGGTTGAAAAAAGGACTCAGAAATAAACGAGACTTCCGATGCTTCAAGGAGCTCAGCTAGATGGTAGGAGAGACAAGGCAGGCCTGTGAATAGAGACAGTGTGATGAGTGCAACTGTTCAAGTATTTCCAAGGGACAGAGAGAGAACAAGGGAAGAGGAGTTTTTCTGCAGGAAAGTTTCAGAGAAGGCATGCAAGAGCAAGTAACAGCTAAATTGGTTTTTGAAGAATGATTAAGAATTTTTTAGGTAGCCAATGTGGAGAAGGAGCTCTTTGGTCAGGGAAAACGACACGCGTGAAAGCACAGAGAAAGGAAACTGCATGGTATTTTGGGAGGAACTACGATGAGTAATATTTGGTCAGAGTATGAAGTTTTGGGGGATGGGCAAGATAGAAGGGGTATAAGAGAGAAGATTCTGGGGGAAGGCAAGGGCCAGGTTTTAAAGTATTTTGCATGTCATGCAAAAGAGGTTGAATCAGTAGAAAGTTTTAAGAGTTGTGATTAGATGTGTATTTTAGGAAAAACACTTCGGCAAGTGTTTCAGTGATGAGCTAGAAAGGTGATCTAGTGGAGACCTGGGAATCAATCACAAAGCAGTAATCCAGGTGAGCGATGAGGAGGATGGGAGAAGGGCAACTGCAGCAGGAATGGAGGGGAGTAAGATGAATTCAAGAGAGGCTTTGGAGGGAAGATATACAGGACCAAGAGGAGGGAAGTTGCCGGCTGCCTGAACCCTGGGTGTCATTCTATGATGCCCAGGTTCTGGCGATAAGGGATGGTAGAGCCATCAGTCAAGACAGAGAGTGGAGAAGGCAGCACAGATTGTGGAGACGGGTCGGTTTGTGGTGTGTCAAACAGGAGCGGAGAAAGGGTGGTGAATTTTTAACCTAGCCCTTTGTTGAGTGTGAACTTTGTGTGTGATCCACGTGAAGATGAACAGAAGGCAGGCACACAACGCTATAGTGTGGGGAAGAGGAGATTAAAAAAATGGGGAGTCTGCAGGGTAACTACGAAGTTAGGGGAATGGTTGAGATATGGGAGGCTCACCAAGACCTTTCCGTAGTTCACTATCACAATAGCGCGTCTCTGGCCTTTACTTCTAATAATGTAATGTGAGACGTGCTCAGATCAGGCCGTTTACGATTTTTCTCTGTTTCTCCAACGCCTTAGCTCAGTCGAAGGCGCGGCCTGCCATTTCATACCCTTTGCCATAGGTGGCGCTGGCTCCGGGCAGGGAGAAGGCGGCGGCACATGCTGGGCTCGGGGGCGATGGGCTGCAGCGCGGAGCAGGCGACGCTCTAGCCCAGAGCCGGGTATTCGGTGGCGTGGCCGAGTCCTCCCTGGGCACTGGGTTCAGGCCGAGAACCTCTGGCCCCGGGAAGCGCATGCGCGCCCGGTTCCCCCAAACATGGAGTCCTGTAGCCCAGGTCTTACCTGAGTCAGGTAAGAGACGGGCGGGGGAGGAGTGGAGAGGAGCCTCCACCCTCCCCCTCGCAGCCCTCTCCAGCAGTGGGACCGGCCCCACCCGGGGTATGTGGATGATGTGCATGGAGCACCCAGCCCCGGGGCCACGCGGAGTGACAATGGCCCAGGGGTGCGAGGATCTGCTGGCGCGCGCAGAGCGCCCGGGGCTGCGTGGGCGCCCGCACGAGGCGCGCCACATGGGCCAGGGCCTCGGCCGTCGTCTCCCCGACCTGGGCGTGCACAAGAACACAAAAGGCCCCCGGCTCTCGGCGAGGCCCGACTCCCCCGCAGCGTTTCTTAATTCCATGAATGAAGAGCCGGGGCTCGGCTTCTGGGGGGCTGCGCCTTCCCGCCTGGGGACGGCCCCGGTGGCTGGGGAGGTCGCAGGCACACGGGGTGGCCGAGGGGTGCAGGAGGAGGCGCGGGGAAGCCCGGGTGTGGGAGATGGGCGGGTCGGGGTGCGCGGCCGCTCGGCGCCCGCCCGGTGGGGGCTTCCCGGAGAGGGCGCTTCGGGGGGCGGCCGGGATCCGCGTGGGGACCTAGGGCGAGAGCTGGAGGGCATGGGAGAGGACAGCTGGGGAAGGTGTGAGGTGAGGAGAGCCATCGAGGAAAACCGAAGCACCTGCTGCTGATGGGTTGACTCATCCGGGCTGCAGGAATTAATCTAATGTGGAAAGTAGGGGGTGGGGGAGGAGCGGAGAGAAAGAGCTGTGTGTGGCAGCTCGGAAGGAATTGCCTGAAAGAAAGTAGCTGTTTTCCTTAGAGGACTGTGGTGAGCGGCAAATGAGCTAACGTATGTGAAAGGGTAAACAGCTGTAAAAATGCAAGATACTATTATCTAATTAGGATCTTTCAACTTATTTATCAGTTTGAGTGGCTAAGATGGCCCCTACATGTGGAATAGTGGAGCAGGAGTACCAGAATGCAGTGGTACCGGGTGTGGGATTATGGGATTTGTGGAGTGATGCCGAGGGTGTGTGAAGGTACTTTAGTAATGCTAGAGTAATGCTCAGTAATACTGCAATGTATAGAAGCAGCTATGGTGTCTGTCCTTTTGGTTCATGTCTGATGAAGGGGTTATTCAGCTCCATTGCTTCCCTCCTGTTCCATCCATCTTTGGAGCTTTTCCTGCAAAGATTTTTACCCAAAAACGAGTCTGAAGAGAGGAAGATACCAGTTATGTTAGAAATATATTGGCTGAATTTGGTGGAGAGGTTGATGTGATTTTTTGGTATTTTCTTCAGTTTGCCTTGTCCCTGGCATGAAGAAGTCTTGTATAAAGAGTGCTGGGCCGAGGAGCACACCTATGCAAGACTGAGTAGTAGATCCCTGGGTAGAGGGATCACTTTGGCCAAGTTCCAATACCTTTCAAAGCCTTAGTTTCTCTCAGGTAGGAAAGAGATCTTAAAGGTCATTCAGTCATATACCCAGAGCTTGCATACCTGCCACAGGATTTCCCAGCCCCTAGTGACAGGCTACTCATCACGTCCCCAAATGGCCAAGCCACCCGATCCCTCTAGACAGCCGCAACTGTTGGAAAATTCTGTAGGTTGAATCGACATCTGTTTCTCTACAGTTTGCACTCACTGGAGACATACAGAATAAAATGTCTAATGCTGCTTCCACAAATATTTGAGGACTGCTAACACATTTCCTTCTTCCACTCACTCCACAAGGCTCCTTTTCTTCAAACTAAATGTGCCCAGTTATTTCAGACAGGGAGGCAACGTGGGGCAGTGGAAAGAACGCCAGCTCTGGAGCCACACGCATCTGATTCAGTTCCCAGTTCCTTCACATACTAACACTTAGCGCTCTGAGCTGCTGTATCTTTCTCTCAGATGTGTGAATGGAAATACTCATCTAGCCTGGTTCCTGTGAGGATTAGGGATAAATTGGGTGACGATCCATGCTCATAGTAGGAGCTTAAAATATGAGAGCCTGTTACATCTTCTGTGATAGGATTTGCAATACATTTCAGTTGATCTCTGAACACATTGCTGTTTGCCTTTGTGTCTCTTAGTATCTGCTCGGTAGAACACTCTGTGAGGTCTAACTAGCAGAATAGCATAGGCTTAACTTATTCTGGGTAATTCTCCATAGTCTACAGTTACAGTAGCTTTTTTGGAGCCGAATCACACTGATTAATCTCTTGTCAACTAAAGCCCTAAGTCTCCTTAACAAACTGTTGCTGCTCAACCAGGTTTCTCCCATCCTGCACTCTTTTAGTTGGTTCAGATCTATAATTAGGGCTCTTAAAAGTGACAGTCGCAGTTCTATCCTGTTGGCTTCATAAATAACCTTGGATTTGTTGTATTATGGGTCTCAAATTGGGGTTAGAAAAATCAGATCACTGAGTCCGCGGTACCGGTACCAGCCTTGCTAATGTCCTGCCGCTCTTGTGCATCAGTGGGATAGTAAATGCAGAGCTTTGTACGCTAATTTTTGCACACATCTGAGGTCTAGTTATGATGTGGACCTGTGTTAGAATTGAAATGTGGACAGGACTGATAAGCTGCTGGCCGAGGGAATACTGCTACACACGCTGTCAGCCAAGGAGAGTAGTATCTGTTTGGAAGAACTAAAGGGTGCCCGAAGAGCAAGCCAGAGGCGGACTTAGCATTTATGTACGGTTACGTGTTTTCTCAGGCGTCTCCAAGGGTTTTATACCAAGAGCTAGATTCTTTCCCTGCAGAGGAAGCTTCCCTCAGGAAGTCAGGCTCAGTTAGAAGATTCCTTAACTCTTTGGTTCCTGGGGTGTTGTGGCCAGCACCATTTCCCTGTACTTCTGAAAGCCAATTCCCGCTTTAGCCGAGTGCATCTCTCCTGGTATACGCCGTGTTTTTCTGACTCTGCCATTGTGCAGTGGTTCTTCCAAACGGGAATGCTTTCTCCACCGAACCAAGTTCTGGGTTCCACACCCATCTCAACCCCCAACCCTCCTCCCCCAAGGAAGTTTTTCCTAGTTACTTTGTGTGAGAGGATTTTTCCTGAGCGCCAGACTTGGAATTCCTATTGTCTTCAGGCGCATTGTCTGCACCTCCCCCTAACCCCAGGGGCTTAAATCGTTTCTCCCCCAGTCTACCCACTTGTTCCATGTGGGTAGACATTCAGGCCTTCAGAATAGGATCCTTTGTGGGACACTCGGTCCATTAATTAGAAAATTGCCTTCATCTTGGATGCTGGTGCTTCTGGCCGGGTGAGAATGAAAGTGTGGAATTGTTTGCAGGACTCAAAGGTTCCATTGACAACAAATAGGAAAAACATATAATGCAAAGGCTCTTGTTATTGTTGTCGGTAGTTAAAATAGGAATGCCCTTACTCCGTTGAAAGGACCGATTTAAGTCTTGCTAAGTGATTCAGTCTTTAAAAAGGTGGCCAGGTTAGTTAATATAGGTAATCCTCCATTTGTAAGGAGACTAATTTAAATTTTGTTAAGTAACCAATTAAGGCCTTATAGGGCTTCAATCCATCTGCGGCTTCTCATTTTTCTTTAGGACACATTCCAGACTCCTTACAATGAACTGCTCCTTCAGCCTATTTTTTTTGCCTGTTGGTGCCCGGGTGCAAAGGACGTGCGGTTTTCCCCAATGGTTGTGCGGTCCTGAACCTCCGGTGCTTTGCGAATGCCGTCCCCTCTGGCTGGAATGTTCTTTGTCTCTCTGGTAAATGTCTATTCATCATTCAAGACAACCCTTTCCCTCTCCCCTTAATTACTTCCTCCCCTGTGCGCCCTCAAATTCTTGTTCTTATTCATGCAGTATTTGTTAGGGGCCTTCTTTGTGGCCGGCACCGTGGCGGGCTCTGGGGATACAAAAGGTGGATAATGCTGGGCTTGGCCTTTGAGGGCCTTACACGTTAGGGAGGAAGGGACCAACCCGTCACAAAATGTCTCTAAGAAATTAAAAGGAAATTTTAAAAAGCCATACGTTCTTGTCTGTTTCCCCTTCCAGATGGCCAGCGCCTGTCTCTGGGGCAGGGACCATTTCTCATTCATTTCGTTCCCCCAGGTGTTTGGTGCACTGTACGAATTAAACAAACATTCGTTTCATGCCCCTCTTCATCAGACCCCGGTAGAAGTGTACCCTGTGCAGCGCCACACGTTCTGATGACACGCGCCTAGGTGGTGGCTTCTCCAGTGTTTGGTGGGTGGCCCCGAGCTCCCGGCACGATTAGATGCCCGCGGGCTCGGCTGGCCCGGTGGCCGGCCTTTTGCTCGCTTTACCGAAGCGTGCGGTCTGCACTGCTGGCCCGCGGAGCCTCTGCGGTGGAGTGGCGGTGTGCCGGCCGTGTGGAAGAGAGGCCTGCAGCGCCCCCGCTGGACCGGCCGGCGCTGGGCCTGCGCCTCGCTCGGAAGCACGCAGCCTGAGCGTGGTCATCAGAATTTCAATTTACAGCCAGAAAATGTACGCAGACACTCTGCGATGTGCTACACGTTTCAAAGGCGTAATAGATGCCTTTTAAAGGATTATGGATTTAAAAAATCCCTTCACTTTGCGGCACCTCTGGGGCCCTTGCATTGTGATTGCATTGTACATGAAGGGGGGCTTGCTCTCCCGACTGAGCGGCGGGTGTAGTGCCGCGCGGGATGGGCGCTGCGGCAGCTTCTGGCATGCCGACCACGTCGCGCTGCTGCAGAGAAGTGTGCCGTGTGCTGCCCCGGTGGCCCGAGTGAAACCAGACTTTCTGCAACTTTGGCCTACTTTGCCTCGTATTGGCCATCCCATGAATGTGCCCACTCACCCGATGGAGGGTCCCGCAGAGCTTGTTCCCTAGCCGCTTGGTGTGCCCTTCGTCGTTACCCATAGTTAGGGGCTCAGAAGATATAGGGTGCTTGTAGCCTGCTGTTTGGACGTGGGCACTCGCAGGATTCAGACCCTCCCTTTGGGCATAGAATGGTAGTGGGCGCCACGGCAATCAGCCCAGCTCTGCTGACCCTTGGGTCAAGCACCCACCCTCGGGGCCGGAGGCCTGTGGGTGGTCTAAGGGGAGTGCGTGTGGGTCTCGGGTCTGCGGCCTTTGCCCGAGGCGATCATCCGCTGGGGCAGGGTTTCTGCAGTAGACCCGCGCGCCGGGGTCGGGGGTCTGCGCGGGAGCGGCGGAGTGCTGGGGGAGGGGTCTCCACCCTGAAGGTGCCCGCGAGGGGCGCCGTCTCTGCAGCGCGGGCGCGGGCGGGCGCGGGCGCGGGCGGGGCTCTGCGGCGGGAGCGGGAGCGGGCGGGAGGCGCCGCGGCTCGGTGGGCGGGCCAGGGGCGGGGCGCGGTGGGCTGTAAAAGTCGGCGCCCGCTCGCTCCGCACTGCCGCGGCCACCAGCACATCCCAGCGCGTCCCCGCCGGCGACTGCAGCCCAGGCGCCTCCTCTGCGGCAGCCGCGCCTCGCCAGCCGGCTCAGTGCCGCAGCGCTCGCCGAGGTGGCGGCTCGCTGCCGCGCCTTGCCGCCGCCGCCGGCTGCCCTGCGCGGGCGGTGGGCTGCGCCGCTGCCACCCCCGGTCCTGCTCGGCTGCGGGCGCCGCGGCGCGCCCAGTGCTCCGCAACCCTGCGGCGGGCGGGATGGGATAACGCGGCCATGGTGCGCCGAGATCGCCTCCGCAGGTGGGTGCGCGCCGTCCGTCCTCCGCGGCCGGCGAGGGGGTGTGGCCGGCGCGGGCGGGCGCGGAAACCCCACCGGGCGGCGGGTCTCCCCGCGGGCGGCAGGATGGTCCGAGCCCGGGTCCTCCCGGACTTAGGCTTTCTGAACTCCGGGATCGCCTGGGTGAGATTTAGGATTTTTAGACCGTGACCTCTCCCTGGCACGATTTAGAATTTCCAGACCCCCGGTATCACCCGGCTGCGAATTAGGATTTTTTAGACCCGGTCATCGCTGTGGCGTGATTTAGGATTTCTAGACCCTGGCATCACTCTGGTGCAGTTAGGATTTTTAAGACCTTGCCATTCGCTGTGGCGTGATTGAGGATTTCTAGACCCCCGCGTCGCCCTGGCGCGACTTAGGATAAGACCCCGCCATTGCCGTGGCGCGACTTAGGATGTTTAAGACCCCGCCATCGCCGTGGCGTGATTTAGGGTCTTGGGACACCGGTTATACCCAGGTGCGATTTAGGATTTTTAGACCCGGTTATCGCTGGTCGTGACTTAGTATTTCGAGCCCCCGGCGTTGCCCTAGTGTGATTTAGGATTGCAAAGCCCCGCCATTGCCGCGGCGCGATTAGGATCGCGAGCGCCGGGTGTTGCCGCGGCGCGGCGTGGGATTTGAACACCCCGATGTTGCCGCAGCGCGGTCGGGACCCCGGTCCTGGGGCTCAGTGGCGTCCACCGCATGGGTGTGCCTGGAACTCGCCGCGCGCGCCTCCGCCGCGTTAGGTATTGTTCAGATGTCCGCCGCGCGAAGCGCCCGCGGGAATGGGATGCGGCCAGTGTCACAACATCCCCGGGAACGTCCGCTGTAGTTCACGGAGTACTTCATTCCCTCGCGGTGATGGCATCAGGTGGGAAGGTTCCGTGGGGTTCGATGAGTACATTTTTCCCGTTTATAGGATGAAGAAATCAAGGCTCAGAAAGGTTGATTTCCAGAAAGTTTGTAACTAGACTTTGCCAAATTGGTACTCTCGAATCACAGCCCTGTCAAAAAATAGGGGTTTGGCTAAGAACGTTTAACCCATTTTGTCTACTGACTGCCAGATTGCTATGCTACTAAAAATCCTAAACGATCGTGGGGACATTTCTACTGAGGTAATGGAGACAGAACGACTCCCTAAGGGCTGGCCTCTGCCTTCTCAAAGAAAAAGAGGAGGGTGCGGTTGGCGGGGAGTGCGGGAGTCGGGCGCCTCGGGTTTTCCTCCCCCTCCCGCTCCCGCTCCCGCGGCGGGGTGGGGGGCAGCCCCCCTCGTTTGCAGCCCTCGGAGCCCCTCCCTGGTGCTCTGCTGAGTCACTGCAGATCGAGCTGCCGGGACCGTGAATCGATGCCACGAGAGGTGACTTAAAAACCTGTGAACTGAGGAATAGGGCAGAGAGCACTGAGAAAATGGTAATTGAAACCTACTGCTTTTTGTCATTTACCTTTCAAAGAGGCATTGGGATGTAGCCTGCACAGACTGTGATACAACCATTTTCCAGCACGTTTCCCTCATTTCTAGTATTGTGCTGAAGTAGAGCCAAATCATTGTGACTGTTTTATGGACAGGTACTTTGGAGGAAAAAATGGGGGCATGGTTTTTTTACCACTATAAAATTTTACCATGGGTCTATTTTTAGTTAAGAAAAAATTATTTTGTGCACTGGATTAGTTCCCAATGGGTAGGGGTTGTTAGATTACAGGTAATAGGACGGTAGGGTAGAGTGTGCATGCAGACTTCGAAGCTGCCCCACCAGGGCTTTAGCAATCAAATTCCTTTATTTGTTACTATTTTCTCAACAGCTCAAATTTTAGTTTCAGAGGACATTATTTCTATTCTGGCTGTTTTGAGAAAACTTGGGACAGTTTCCCTGGTGACATGGGGAATCGGACTAGACACAGGAAACTTTCAAACTCCTCTGTAACACTGGTCTTCAGGGGGTCAACTGACCTGGACCTTTGAAGCCCTCCACGTGGCAAGGCTGGGTATACAAGCCCGTGCTTTTCTTCCAAAGACAAAACCAATTTTCAAATGCTGGGTATGAGCGCTGATTTGGGGTGGAGGGTGGGGGGTTTGTATTACCTTAAGAGTCTGCTAAGAGGAGCAGAAATATAATCTGCTGCCCAGACTTCCCATGAGATTAAATATTCAGGGTCAAGACAAAGCTGCTTAGGTTGGAATATACAGTGCATCAACTATCTTCTTGCCTCCAGAGACTCTCTACCCCCCAGCAGTTTCTCAGCCCAAATCCAGATAGCAGTGCTAAATGGGGCTTCACCTGGGCCAGAGGGTTGATGAGTATTAAAAATCCAGAGCAGCTCTCTGCTTAAAGACATGTTACCCCTCCCCCACACACCCCTACACATATTAAGATGGTACCATGCATATATATTTTAAACATTTTACTGGTGGAGGAGGTGTTGAGTAAGTCATAGAATTGTTAGACTACGTAGGAACTGTCCCCCCCAGCTTTGCTAAAAGCCAATGAACCCTCTTTAGGAGGCATCAGGAAGAGCACAGGGGTGGGGAGGGCTCCTGGGTTAAAGTGGATGAGCAGAGGTGGCAGATGACATTGAAATAATGTATTTTCCCCGTAAACTTAGAATGGTGAGCAAAGGGGAAGATCACATTCTTTTTGGTAAACTTTCTGCTGTGGTGGTGGGGGGGACAATGTAGTCATTGCAGGGGGAAGCCTCCCCCCCCCTTGCTGCCAGTTCTGGTTTGTGGAAGTGTACAGTGTTACCCCACCGCTTCTCCTGCAGGATGAGGGAGTGGTGGGTCCAGGTGGGGCTTCTGGCAGTGCCCCTGCTCGCCGCATACCTGCACATCCCACCCCCTCAGCTCTCGCCTGCTCTGCACTCATGGAAGACTTCTGGCAAGTTTTTCACCTACAAGGGACTGCGCATCTTCTACCAAGGTAAGAACCTTTAGAATACCCTGGGGAGTGGGTCACGTAGGTCCCATCTGAGGTTCTTATTTTGTGTCCTCAGTGATGGAGGGGAGTCACCCCTCTTTTTGTGTATTGTCCTTGAAGGCGGGGCATGGTTTAGTTCCCCTCATCGCCTGAGAGCAGGGAGAATCAAAGTTGTGGGGACGGTGGGGGTGGAATTGAAATCCCAATCTTTGTACACCTTACTTTTAGTAAAAATTTTTTTTCTAGCCTGATTTGTATTCAGATGTTAGCTTTCTTTTTTGAGCACCCACCCCTAGTGTCAGGATATATATACATTGTTCAAAGAAGTAATTACCATTATTTCTATCCCCTAGTCCCTGATTTCATTTTATCAAGTTGTTTTCTACAGAGATTGTTATATGCGTACCTAAATGTGATTTATGTCTTACGCTGTTGTATAAATTAATTTGTTAATGACAATTATTACGACTACTGCTTACCAAGTAATTACCATGTCAGGCATCGAGTTATGTTTTCAGCCTTCATTGTTTCATTGAATCTTTACAACACCATTTGGAGATAGGTGCCATTAATCTCATTTTATAGGTGAAGAAGCCAAGAAACAGATTGGAAAATATATATATTTTTGGGCGGGGGTCAAGAGCAATAACGAAAAATGTTTGTCATAAACCGTTTTTCATTATTGCTCCTGACCTCCTCTCAATTGCTATATTCAATTAAGTAAGTATATAATTTTCTTTGTTGGTTTGTTTCTAGATCCTCAGTATTTGAGGTGTTACAGATTATTTGCATAGATTCTTAAGAGTAAAGCTTGTAGGCTAAAGTATGTAAAAATTTTAATTGCTTCTAATTAAATTATCTTTGAAAACTGTATTTCTGAATTTTCATGCCCCTGCAGTATATGAATATATTAGTTTTAATCTAATACTGTTAGCAAGGCATTTTACTGTTTGGATTATTTGAAAGTTTAATGAGTTCATATTGTCATATGCATTAAAAATATTCTTGTCAATACTGATTAGCCCTTTTTTGTAGTTAATAGAATTTAATTAAAAATATTCTTACCTATATTAACCTTTTTGTAGTCTATAGAATTTCATAATAGTTTAAGCATTATGCTTTTGATATGGGATTGGTTCTCTTCTGAAATAGCATAAACAGGTATTCACAAGAAGAGTTGTTATTTCTTAGAGAATTTTTGTAATAAATTAGTGATAAGTACAAATAATTTTTATTTATATGTTGCTGATATATTTTTAACTGTGAAAGTTTACTGTGAAAAAGTTTGTATATTAATAAAGTGTTATTTATAATTTTTAATATATAAAGGGAGAAAGTGTTTGTTCTTACCTAAAGCAATTAACTTGCATTTTAAAAAGCAATGTATCATTTTAATGTCATTAATTTGGTCAAAGTTTCTTGTCCTTTGTAACAGACTACTTAGATTTTAATATCTTCAATGTTATTTTTATAAAGAGTTGGCCTAATTGATCTCTCTCCTTCTTCTTAAGACTCCGTGGGTGTGGTTGGAAGTCCCGAGATCGTCGTACTTTTACATGGCTTTCCAACATCCAGCTATGATTGGTACAAGGTAATGAAGTCAGATTTCTAGATCCTATGTCTTAAAAATTCCAAAATCAAGGATTTTCTTGTTACCACTAGAAGTCTCTTGCAAATTTGGATTGTTTAATAAAACAGCATTAAATGTCAAACGGTTTCTCATTTACCATAAGGGAGTAAAAACCTCTTTGGCAGTCTGGAAAGGATCATTGCCAAGTTAAAAACGCTGGAGTTCTGCCCTTACTAGATTAATAGTAGGAACCCAGCACTTTTCAAGAGGATCATCGCGGGGCCTGTGGTGGTTATGAGTTTTCACTTTATCAAGTTCGCTTTATTGAAGTCCTTCTGATAAGCTGTGATAGGATGAAACTGCTTGCTGCTGTGGGTTGGGGGAGAGTAGGCACAGGAGCAGAAAGTCCAAATCATCCTTTTTTCTTACAGATTTGGGAAGGTCTGACCCTGAGGTTTCATCGAGTGATTGCCCTTGATTTCTTAGGCTTTGGCTTCAGCGACAAACCGGTAAGAGCACCAGTGTGGAGCCGGGGTGGGGTGGGGTGGGTGGGGACGGAGGCTCAGGCTGGCGGAGGTCTGCACTTGTGCCTTCATCCTGTGTATCTGGCCTTTGCTTTCTTTAGAGACCACATCACTATTCCATATTTGAGCAGGCCAGCATAGTGGAGGCACTTCTGCGGCACCTGGGGCTCCAGAACCGCAGGATCAACCTGTTGTCTCACGATTATGGAGACATTGTTGCTCAGGAGCTGTTGTACAGGTCAGTGAAGCCACAGACTCTGTCCTTGTCACAGGTGGCAGTAGCTTACGATGTTGGGGAAGCCCATTGTTCCTGGGCCCTTGCAAGCCCTTTCCCTCTGGGGTTGTCTCCAGCCACTGCATAGGTGTCAGTCTGCTCCACTATATGTGTGTTTCCTCATCCCCTGCTCCAGGTACAAGCAGAATCGGTCCGGCCGGCTTACCATTAAGAGTCTGTGTCTGTCAAATGGAGGTAACTGCCTTGGCGGTAGGTGGAAAGTGGGGTGTAGCCTAGAAGGGTCACCTTTAGATGTCACAGGGACATCTCAGTGGCAATCTGATGATACTGCAAGGAGTCACAAACTTAGGGGATCTTTTACCTTTTTTGTGCCATAAACTGCTTTGATAGTCTGATGACATTTATAGACCCTTTCTCAGAATAATGTTTATAAATATAAAAAGTAAAATATATAGGATTACAAAGGAAAGTGATTGTGTTGACATACAATTTATGAGAAGCTGCATTAGCTGGGCATGGTGGTGCACACCTGTGATCCTAGTACCTGGGAGGCTGAGACAGGAGGATTGCAGGTTTGAGGCCAGCTTTAGCAACTTAGAGAGATTGTCGGCAATTACTTAGAGAGATTGTCGGCATTTTATTGAGACTGTGTTAAGAAATAAAAGAAAAAGGACTGGGGGTGTAGCTCGGAGGTAGACTGCCCTTGGTTTCAATCCCTAGTACCAAAAAAAAAAAAAAAACCCGGCAGCTGCATTATAGTAATGTGTGCTGCTTTTGTGTAGTGCATTAGATAGCGAGATCTAACGGTGGGTCTGGTGCCACTGAGGAGTGTAGCCAGGCACAACGAGCATGACTGCAATTCTAGTACTTGGGAGGCTAAGACTGGAGGATCGCAAGTTTGAAGCTAGTGTGTGGTAACTTTCAAAAAAATTAAAAAGGAGCCGGGTGTGGTGGCGCACGCTTGTAATCCCAGTACTTTGGGAGGCAGAGACTGGAGGATCCGGGTTCGCAGCCAGCCTCAGCTCGCGCTTGCTCTCTCTCTCTCTCTCTCTCTCTCTCTCTTTACCTAGCGAGGCCCTCCACAACTTCATGAGACCTGGTTTCAAAATAAAGTATAAAAAAATAGGGCCGGGGGTGTAGCGCGGAGGTAGAATGCCCCTGGATTCAATCCCCGGTACCGCAAAAAAAAAAAAAAAAAAAAAATTTAAAAAGGGCTGAGACTCTAGCTCAGTAGTAGGAAACCCCCTGGAAGCAACCCCCAGTATCACCAGAAAAACAAAACAAATAGTAAGGAGTTTAAATGCTGCTCTGCCATACCCCAACAACTGAAGAGGGTTAAAGACAGGCTTGAAGATAGAGGAATAGGTGCTTCTGATACATTAAATTCTTAAACTCTTACTCGATGGCAGTGCCAAGTTTCAGTTAGAAATTAGTGGACCCCAGATTAGACCTTTTGGACATGTTTCTTCTTCTTTGTGTGCCACTGCCGGGCCTATAAATCCATGAATATTCAAATGTCCTCTGAATGCCTTAAGGGCAGCTCAGGAGAAGAGTCAATCTGACCCTTTATCAGCAATGGAAAAAGAAAAAACTTTTTTTTTCCTTTTAGGACCTTCACTTACTGAAAAATTCCCATGTGGGTACTTCTGTAGCCTAAATTACTAACACTAAATTACTGAACACTATATGTTCAGAGTAGCGGGAGGAAATGCTAAGGGGAGTCAGTGCCTAGTCATCAGCATTATGGGTGGCCATGTAAATTATTTCCCCATATCTCTACCTTTAAAATGGGAAGCCAGAGCCAAGCGTGGTGGTGCACGCTTGTAATCCCAGTGCTTGGGAGGCTGAGACCGGAGGATCCGGGTTTGCGGCCAGCCTCAGCTACTTAGTGAGGCCCTCCGCAACTTAGTGAGACCTGGTTTCAAAATAAAGAATAAAAAATAGGGCTGGGGGTGTAGCTCGGAGGTAGAATGCCCTGGGTTCAATCCCCAATACCGCAAAAAAAAAAAAACCCAACAAAAAAAAAACCAAAACAAATGGGAAGCCGGGCATGGTGGTGCATGCCTGTAATCCCTGTACTTGGGAGGCTGAGACAGGAGGA